>PVJS01001558.1:0-61679 GCA_004027185.1 Glis glis
GAGAGAGAGAGAGAGAGAGAGAGAGAGAGAGAAATAGGGAGAGAGAAAGAGAGAGAGCTGAGGCTGGCCGCGAACCCGGATCCTCCGGTCTTCGCCTCCCAAAGTACTGGGATTACAAGCGTGCGCCACCACGCCCGGCTTTTACTTTTTATTTTGAAACAGGGTCTCACTAAGTTGCTAAGAGCCTCACTAAGTTGCTGCATTGGCCTCAAACCTGCAATCCTCTTGTCTCACCCTCCCAGGTACTGGAGATATGTTGCATAACAATTTAAATATATTTAACACTACTGAACAGCATACTTAAAATATTTGAGAATAAATTTTGTGTGGTGTGATCACAATTAAAAAATAAAAATCTTTGCTGGGCGTGGTGGCGCACGCTTGTAATCCCAGTACTTTGGGAGGCGGAGACCGGAGGATCTGGGTTCGCGGCCAGCCTCAGCTCTCTCTCTCTCTCTCTCTCTCTCTCTCTACCTAGTGAGGCCCTCCGCAACTTCGTGAGACCCGGTTTCAAAACAAAGGATAAAAAATAGGGCCGGGGGTATAGCTCGGAGGTAGAATGCCCCTGGGTTCAATCCCCGGTACCGCAAAAAAAAAAAAAAAAAAATCTTTGAAAGCTACTTTTAAAATGCTAATTTTTTCCTAGATGAAACAATAGATTCATAAATACATAGATAATGAGCATGCCTGCATTCTCAACTATCAGGGCATACTATTCTCAAGTTTTATTCTTATTGTAGATATTATAAAATTTCTTTCCTTTTTTTTGCGGTACCAGGAATTGAACCCAGGGGCATTCTACCTCCGCGCTACACCCCCGGCCCTATATTTTTTTTATCGTTTATTTTGAAACCGGGTCTCACGAAGTTGCGGAGGCCTCACTAAATAGAGAGAGAGAGAGAGACAGAGAGGGAGCTGAGGCTGGCCGCAAACCCAGATCCTCCAGTCTCCGCCTCCCCAAGTACTGGGATTACAAGTGTGCGCCACCACGCCCGGCTAATTTCTTTCCTTTTTAACTTTGAAAACTTTTCCATTTTTTCTGGATTCCAAGTCGCCATCATACACTCATGTCAAGGGACATGTAGCTTGCTTCCACATAGTGGCTCTTTTGAATAATGTTGCCATGAACACTGGTATGAAAATATGTCTTTGTCCAGATATGCCAGAATATTTTTACTTGCACTGTTTATTAATTTCCATATATCTCTCTGTCAAACTTCATGTCAGTATTAAAATATTGATTACTGAAGCTTTTAATATATCTTGAAATCAGGAAGAATGATGCTTCCAAATTTATTCCTCTTTTAAGTATTTTTGAGTTATCCATGGACCCTTGAGGTTTCATACAGTTTTCAGAACTGCTTTTTTTATTTCTGCAAAAAATAAGATTGAGATTTTGAGAGCTAGGATATGGAATTTTTAGATCACATTGGATCATACAGACATCTTTTAATATTGTCTTCCAATTCTTGAATGAGGGTTCAAGAGAGTATTGTTTAATTGCCACATATTTGTGAATTTGTCTGATATATTTTCTCTTTTTAATTTCTAGTTTTAATCCATTATGATGATAAGTAAATTTCAATATTTTAATATCTATTAAGACTTGCTTCGTGCCCTAACAGTTGGCTATTCTGGTATAATATTCCACGAGAAGATTGAGTCTCTAAGTGATTTATAAGATTTTTCAAAGTCTTCAGTTTCCTGACTACCATTCTGTCTGGCTTTTTTTTCCATTACTGTAACTGAGGAATTGATGCATACTACTATTACTGTTTTGATTTCTATTTCTTCAATTCTCTCAGTGCTTGCTTCCTATATTTGGGGAGTATAATGCAATTTGCATATGCATTTATTATTTTATGGCACAGTAGATAATGGTCCCTTTTATCTTTATATAATATTCTACTTTGTCTCTTATTAAAATTTGTTTTTTTTTGCGGTACCAGGGATTGAACACAGGGGCAGTCTACCTCCGCCCTACACCCCCAGGCCTATTTTTTATACTTTATTTTGAAACCGGGTCTCACGAAGTTGCGGAGGGCCTCACTAAGGAGAGAGAGTGAGAGAGAGAGAGAGACAGGGAGAGAGCGACAGAGAGCTGAGGCTGGCCACGAACCCGGATCCTCCGGTCTCAGCCTCCCAAAGTACTGGGATTACAAGCGTGTGCCACCACGCCCGGCTTTCTTATTAAAATTTTTGACTTGCGGTCTCTGCCTCCTTAGTGAGGCCCTCCGCAACTTCATGAGACCTGGTTTCAAAATAAAGGATAAAAAATAGGGCGGGGGTGTAGCTTGGAGGTAGAACGCCCCTGGGTTCAATTCCCGGTACTGCAAAAAAAAAAAATTTTTTTTTGACCTGAAGTGTATTTTACCTCATATGACTGGCTGCTTTTGTTTTAAAGTGTGCTTTTCATAGCACAATTATTGCCACCCCTGCTTTATTTTGGTCACTTTTACATGTAATAACTTTCCTATCCTTTTACTCTCATGCTATTTGTATCTTTAGATTTAAAAACTAGATCTAAAAACTGTCTTCTCTAGGCAGCATGGACTTGGACTTTTTTTTAAGGTTTAGTCCAATTAGCCAGTTTATGTGTTTTAATTTGTATTTAAATATAAATCCATTTATACTTAAGTAAATTACTGAAAAGGAAAAATGGCTAGAATATATTTGTAAACTGATGCCTTTTATATTAGAGATTTTCTGCTTCATATTACATGTTTATATTTAAGATTTATGTTATGTTTATAGTCAAAATGCCTTATAAAAAGTAAAAATCTGGTTTATCAGATGAAATCCCTAGGAATAAAAATTGAATGGAGGAGGTAGGATGTGTTCCAGCCATCCATTAGGCCGATATATTTATAAAACAAAATAAGGGTGCCATAGAGTTAGCATAGGTTTTTTGACATGGATGGAAAACTCTAAGGGAAAAATATTTTAAATGTGGACACTAAAATGTCCTTATATAGGCATAAGTAAGATAAAGATATTAATCAGATTTTTTGGTCCCTGCCTATTTACCCCTTCTGAGTAAGAAAACTGAGGCTACTACTATTCTGTTATGTTGTGCATTACCACACTATTTCCACTACCTGTGAAGTCTGTGAGCTGGATCATTTGAAAAGAATTAGTCACTATGCTAAGATTTTTTTTTTCTGGCCAGCCTCCATTCCACGTTTTGCTATTGCTCTAAAGCATTTTCTTATTCAGTGGCAATAAAAATAAGTTCAAAATATATATGACATAAGTAAAAACAGCTCGCTGGGCTCATGCTTCCCTCCTGCTCTCCAAAAGTCCCAAGCAGCACCTTCCTCTTTCTCAACTTAATTTACAAGAAACAGAAATTTCTGAGCTCCTGCTGCCCAGGCTCTCCAATTTCTGATACTCTCTTCCCTGACAACATTCTTCAGTCTTCTCCCCATTCAGGTAAACCTGGGCACAAAATATCTCTCCCTTCCAATAAATCCTTGGAAGGGGCTGCCTGCCATGGATCATGGCAGACAGAAAGCTGGTGACCACCTTGACTGACGACATCATCCACTGACTATCAGCCAAAGGAAGGGGGTTTAATGACAATGGAAGTAATTAGACTGGGGAAAAACAATGATTTCACAGGCAAGCTGGACCACATACATTGCTGCTAAGGCCCATGAGCCCTTGGGGGCCAAGTCATAAACCCATAAAGCCTTCTTCACTTCGCATAGCACCTTACACAGGGTAGGCTGTGGGTTTAACAAACATGTGGTTAATGAATGGTTGAATGAAATGGATGGGTGACTCAAGAATTATGAAGGCTCCTTTCATGTGAAAGCGACAACAGTTTTCATGAAATAATGTATAGAAATGCCTGCCTTTATTCAGGAGTCTGGATTGCATAGCTTTCAAAATCTTCTAGCCTTTGTAAATGTAATTTTTTTATTTTAATTTATCATAACATGTAACTTTTTTGTTCAAAACCTCACAACTCTTTCCCCTTTCCCTCATAGTAACAGTGAAAGTACCTACAACAGTCTGCAAGACCCAGCATGAGCTGAGCTCGCTGGGTTCTTCCCTTCTGACTTTTGCTTTAATTTCTCTTTTGTGCTTATTTCTTCAACACACATTGACCTCCTCCTCCTGGATATTTCTTGAATGCACTAGGTGTATATTTAGAAGCCTTAGGGCTTCTGTGCTGACTATTACATCTGCTTGCTTGCTTAGTTTTCATAGGTAAGCACACAACTTATTTCTCATCTCCTTTAAATATCACTGCTACACGGAATATTAACCTTAACCATCCTGTTTAATATACACCACAACCTTGTCGATCATCTTACACGTCTCTATTTTTTCTTTACACTTACCATTTGGTAATATAATGATTATTATACTATTTATTTATATAAGTTGTCTACTTATATAAAAATATAAGTTGTAGAAGTTAATATGAGTTATTTACTTGTATAGATAATTTGTCGTCACTTGTATAGATAATTTGGGCTGTCACCTGGGCCTCACCTCCACTCCCACACTAGAATGTAAACTCCACGAGAGTAGGGCTTTTCTTGTTTTGCTCACTGTCTCGCCTGTAACAAAGCCTGGCACTGAATAAATTTTTGTGAAATGAATTATTATTTGCTGAGTAAACATTTTGGATTAGTTACTCTGTGAAGAGTTGGAAAACTAGTATGGTGTATTTTAGTTGTTCCTAACCAGGGCTACACATCAGAATCACATGGAACTCCTGTTAAAATAGGACCCCACTGAAGAAAATTCCAATTCAATGGTCAGAAATATGGAGTGTGGGGAGTTGAGATGGTTGTGATGGAGCCCCTGAATGGCAGAAAGAACATTACTGTGGAGTCATGTCCATCTAACTTCAAATCTCTCCTCTGCAGTTTATTAGATGTGTGGTCTTGGGCAAATTATTTGTTGAAGAATATTCTGTAGATATCCATAGATATTCTACCTGTTGCCTCCACTGTAAGATGAGGACAGATATTTAGTACATGACTCATTGAATGAAGGAATGGATCAGAAGCCCTTAAAGAAATATTCTATAAATAACATAGTCCAAGTATAGGAGGCAACACAGGCCCAAAACTTAAAAGGGATTTAAGCGATATTAATTACCTGGTTTCCCCCAGGCATAGTTAGATTTAACACATAAGCAGAGGCATATCCTGTCCGTATTTGCAGCTTTCTTGGTTTGGCAAAGGCTAAGCTTACTGGGGCTTCATCCAGGCATGAACTATTTAGACTCTGCACTTGAGTAGATAGAGGTTGGCTAAAATCAGCAGGTTAATTCATTGTTGTCATTTACTTTTGCCAAAGGCTGCGTGCTATTAGCTCTTTGGAAAAAATTTCCCAAGTTTATGTCATGGGTACATTTTTATGAAAATAAACAGATGGTATGCTGCCAGGGAGGATTAATGAATGGTGGTGTTTGAAATGGTGATGTTCTCCTGATTCTAGAAGATTCCTTCTAGGATTTGAGGAAGCAAAAATAGAATTCATGCACTGGGCTAAGAAGAAATGCCATGGTTTATGAATGCTGTAGGTAACTATTCTACAAAAACTGATGTTTTTCTGAAATTGGAGTTTATTTACACAGAATAACCAGGGTGGTATTTTCCAGCATTAACTAATCCATCCATAAATTCACTGTGATCCTTCTGACACAACCAATATCAGGGACCACATGTGCAGAATTATTTGTCTCCTACTTATCCTCAATTTCTTCCTGGTACTTGAATGTATAGTTTATATTGAATGGTTAAGCATTGCTTTGCAAATGTTTTGTCATTATATAAGAGACTACTATATATCTCTTGAATCGTGATTTAATATGTACTTATTTTTTATTCATCTCTTCAAAACTCCTTGATTTAGGAGCAGGTTTCATGTTATTTATTTCTCAGTTTCTAGGGGTTGGGATCCCTGACTTCAACATAAGAAGAATGTAATAAGCCTTTATTATTTGAGTAATTAGCTTGCCAGATATAATAACCTGCTGCTTTTTTAAATCTATGTAATCAAGAAAAGTAACATTAGCTAGAGAATTATAGAAAGTGCTGTATATACCCCAGGGCCACACCTATACTAGGCAGCCCTCCAGGCTTCCTTTCTCTTTAGAACACTTTATTGCCAATAACACTCCTCATCTGAGAAGGAAAAAGTGAAATTAACACAAGTGAATGGAAACTTTTGACATTAACTTCTAATGCAAAGACAACTGGCTACTTTAGAAAAAATATTTTAATATGCCCACCCTAACCAACAATAAATTATATATTTTTTTAAAAGACTGCTGGCAAAGTAGCGTGTGTAAGGCACTGAAATCATAATCGGCACTACTGTTTTGGCCCTGTGACCAGTTTTACATCAGGGACTTATTTTCCAGTTTTTTCCTCTGAGTTGTTGTAATCATTTGCTCTAGTAGACTCTAAATTGAATGGCATGCACGATAAATAAGCTCCCTCCTGGAGCTCACGCAAGCACCATAAAATGCAAGGAAAACAGTGGGAGGCATTGAAGTGGTTCACACACTGACCTTTTAAAAACCAAATAGGAGAAAAGACCATCTAATAGCCCAGGTTAGTCCTGAATCCCACCCACACTACTCTAAACTCTCCCTAACCAAGCCAATCGAACATTCATCTCCACAGGTCACAGAAAGATCCAAAGACAATAGGGTCAGCCTAGATCCATAGGGGTAAAGACATCAAACAAAGATGAAGACTGCTTTGAAGTTATTTTGTCCAAGTTGGCAAACACACTGAATGTTTGACTTTGCAGTAGAAATTCAGGTTAAACAGGGACAAGCAACTAACTCGAATTTTCTTGGTGTTCATAAAGGATTTTACTGGAAAATATTTTCAACTGGCCATAATCTCAATGGATAGGCCCAGAAAAAATAAGATGCTGCTGCTGGGTGTTGTGGCACACTCCTGTAATCCCAGTACTTGGGAAGCTGAGACAGTAGAATCTCAAGTTCAAGGCCAGCCTCAGAAACTCAGTCAAACCCTCAGCAACTTAGAGAGACCCTGTTTCAAAATAAAAAATAAAAAGGGCTGGGGGTGTGGCTCAGAAGTACAATGCCCCTGGGTTCAATCTCCAGTACAAAGAGAGAGAGAGAAAGAAAGAGAGAGAGAGAGAGAGAGAGAGAGAGAGAGAGAAATGTATCTAAATCCCTCTACCCACCCAATTGGTGATCAAAAGATTCATTTTTTTTTCTTTCTTTCTCTGATATCATTGACAATTCTGAATATTCAGCCATTAGAACAGAGCAACTTGTTTATGAATAATATATGATAAAGACCTGAATATAGATTATTTTATAAATATTCTGAGTCTGCAGATACCATATAGCAGTGATTTAAAGAAAATTTATGAGATTACCCAGTGAAATAAATAGCTAATATGCAAAAATGCTCACTTAGAAATTAGAATGGTAATAACTAATAAATATGACTAAAACACATTTGAGGAACAAAATCAATGCCTTATAATGTGTAAAGAATATTAGCAGTTTAAAGTTTACTCGCATTTGAAGCTCAGAAACCATTCCACAATCACACCTGCCTTTTTCTCCCTGAGTTATTAGTTAGTATCATATATAGTAATTTCTTAGCACATTCTCCCTGGATCAACTTTAGAAAATGAAGTCAACTAACTCTATTTTGAATTGCTGTTTCTATCCTTCAGTCATAGCTAGCAAGATAACTCCAATTTTCCCCTACTGATATCTAAGCCTGAGCAGATAGATATTTACCACCAGGTGGTGACAGATCAGAGAGAGAACCAAGAAGGGATTGAGATGTTAAAGCTGCACCCTGACAGTACAGGCACCTTCAGATCATTTTAATAACCGTGTAAAATATCATTGAATTAATTTAAACTTGACTTTTTATTTTTGCCGTACCGGGGATTGAACCTAGGGGCATTTTACCTCCGAGCTACACCCCCGGTCCTATTTTTTATACTTTATTTTGAAACCGGGTCTGAAACCGGGTCTCACGAAGTTGCAGAGGGCCTCACTAAGTAGCTGAGGCTAGCCGCGAACCCGGATCCTCCGGTCTCCGCCTCCCAATTACTGGGATTACAAACGTGTGCCACCACGCCCGGCAAGCTTGACTTTTCATGTTATGGTGATGTTTGATGGTAACAAGTTTCTTTGTTTATCATCTTTATTCTCTAATAATGAGGACATTTAAGGCTGTGGCTTTTCCTGTGAATGCAGTTACTACTGTCCCCTGGGGATTTTGATGGGAAGTACTGTGTTTGTCATTGTAGCGTATAGTCCACTTTTGATGTTTTCTTGTGATCCAAGGAATCTTGAAGAGCATGTTTCTTAATTTCCAAGTATTCATGACTTGAAAGAAATCTTAAATACTTTAAAAAGAATTGACCCATGTTTTCATTATTTTTCAATAAATAGGATTTCAAAATGTGGCCTATCAAATCTAATTTTTAAGAGTTAATGAAGTTTTTTGTTTGTTTCAAGAACATGAATGGTTTCTGGAAATGTTCTATGGACATACAGAGAAATGCAGTCTCCATTTGAAAATGTAAAGCTTTTTCTTTCTATGTTCATGTAAATTAAATTTATTCATTTTAAATTCTTTATTATATTATTCTGCTCCTCTGTGTCAGTATTCTTTGAAATGCAATAAATCTCTCTAGCTCTGACAAAGGAATAATTCATTTCATGAAGTTTTTCTTTGTTTTATTGCAGTGTCATTTGGTGCATATAAATTATGACTTGTTTATGCACTTTATTATGTCCTTTATCCTAATTAGTCCTTTTTTAACTTTCACTTAACTGTCTAATATTTTTATTGACACTCTTTGTTTCTCTTCATATTTGCCTGGTATCTTTCTGGTCCTTCCTTTAAAATGAATTTTTTTCTCACTCTAATTATATTCCTTCTAACGTATATAGAATTTTTTAAAATGCCAATCTGTCTTTGAATTTTAATGGGAGAATTCGAATTATTCACATTTAGTGTAGTGGTTGATATAAATTATATTTATTGCTTCCATCTTAGCTTTATCATGTATTTTAATTCTGAAAGTTCAATTCTAATAGCATTAGCATTTTTATCTCTAGTTTAATAGTCATACACTCTTATTAAAATATTTTAAAGAATGAAATCACCAACTTTCTTCAGCAAAATACAATGGTATTTCCCAATGACAAAAAATTATTTTCTTTTTCATCTTGTATTCTAAAAAGATAAAACTTTTATAATATGTTCACTTCTCCCTTCCTCCCTGAAAATAAAATATTTGCAGTGCTTTTACATAACAATTACCCTAACACCTAAGTATTTCTAATGTAATTTCATTCTTTTGGTTCCAAAGTCCTATCACAATTTTCTTAATGAATTAAATCTCTTCCCCAAAATCCTTTTTAAAGTCATGTACTAAAATTCCTTAAATATTTAAATATATATATTTCTTTTTAACCTCCATCTTAAGGTCTCTATTTTGGTCTATTTGTTATTTGATTAGACTATAACTATTCTAAAATTTTCTTGTCAGGTATGTTAGGTAGGAGAAACCAAGCAGGCCACTAAATTTATGGTCTTCCAACCGTGCAATAGAATTCTCACTAAAAAGTGGCTATGCAGGAAGTATAACTATGTTTCTTGGCCCCCCTTGTAGAAAGGACCAGGTGACTAAAACTTACGAATGGCATGTGACCAGAAGTGATATTTATTACTTTCAGCCCAATGCTCTTTAAAAAGGGTTTCTGATCACTTTCTTCTTCTTCAGCTGGATTGGGTAATAAAGACAAGGCCAGAGAAAAGAAAATAAACACGTGATGAAAAACACTTGAGAAGGAAAAAAAGTTTGTGTCCCTGAATCACTGCATTAGGGGAAGCATCTCCTACATATACACGCCCAATTCATACTGACCAAGGACACCCACTTCCAACTACTACATGAGTGATAAATAAATTTGCATTGTATTTGAGACACTATAGAATTTTAGAGTTCATTTTTTGTAGCAGCTGGCAATACATTTCTACAGCTGCTCTCTAACTTTTACCTATCCTCAACTCTCTTTGTCTCTGAAAGATGAATGGTATCTTAAGTATAAATTTATCAGGCTCTATGTTTTTAGTTACTTTTCTGTAGGTACTCTTTCAGTATTTTTTACCTCTTGGTATTTCAGATGAGCTATTTATATTCATTCATAGATAACTTTTTAATGTAACAGCTCCATCAAGACATAATTCACAGACCATGCAATGCACCTCTTTGAAGAAAACAATTTGATGATTTTTCATATATTCACACAATTGTGCAATCATCACCACAATCAATTTTTGCAACATTTTCATCACCCTGCACAAAATTCTATATTGATCATCAATCACTAATTGCTTCGTTCCAATCCTTTCAGCTCTAGGCTACCACTAATCTATTTTCTGTCTCTACAGATTTTTCTATTTTCAACACATTATATAAATGGAATCACATATAAATGGACATAGAGGAAGACAGCATGTTTCAGTCACTCTGGGACTCAGAACTCAACCACTGGGAAGACTGCTTCTTGACAAGGGAAGAAAAGCAGTGAAAAACTCAACAAAACAACAAATGTTGAAACGCAGTGGAATCAGAGCCAGAAGAGAAAGCAGAGGACTGTAAAGAGCACCATGAATCTTACCTGGTGAACAGAGAGTGGCAGCGATGGCACCATCTTGGCCAGGCTGCACCGGAACTCCCAGAGACCTCCAGCAAAGAAGCAATAGATTATTGTGAAGCCAGCAACTACAGATCATCATCAAAAGCAGTCAGAATTTCTCTCCACACTCAACAAAGACCCAGCTACCCAGTCAGACCCTGCAAGTGCAGCTGAACCCATCTCTTCCTGCAGGGACCAGGAGTGGCACTCATCAAGAACATGAGATAACAAGCCATACCAGCAGGAGACTTCCCTGTGCAGCCACAGGGACCTGCATGGCAAGGAATAGACTCACAGGGTCTGAAACTTTGCAAATCCCCCTGTGGAGGTGGGAATGGGGGCTACTGTCAGACACAGCAGAAACTCGAATTAGCAGACAGACCCTAGGTGCAGGAGGTGCCTACAGTCCACAGTTTGCCAAGCCCTTATAGGGTCTCCAGGGATCACCACAGGACACCCAACCATGGTGTCTGTGGGGTGAAATAACTCTGCCTACTGAATTGCAGGCTCTGAAAGCAATAGACTTGCACCTGGCAGTGTTTGGGCATTACAAGCACCAATGCCAGAGGCCAAAAAGGGATCTCATGATCACAGCCACCCAGAGCAGCAGTGGTGTCCCTAGGGCTAAATAACTGAACCACTCAAGCCCCAGACTTAGAACTGTACAATTTCTCCCTGCCAGAGCTAGGGCCTTGGGCGGAGAGCGGCAGCAGTGCCATCTTGGTCAGGCCATGCCTGAAGGCTGGGAGACCAGGGGCCTGGCAGGGTTTCACTTGATCACAGCTACATGCTGGGTTCTCAAAACTCTCTTCACCAACAGAGTTTGTGCATGGCATGCATGCATACTAGTGACTGACAATACTCCATGTGATCATAATAAGAATATCAGGGGTGGTGTTCCAAGGGCCATCAAAGCTCAGCGAGCCAGGCCAAAAGCTCAGAACACAGCAATCACTAGCCTTGCTGAGCCTAAGTCCACAGGCCACAGAGGCTGGAGGTCAGTACACTGCAGTATCATGGGCTCACAATTAGCAGAGCAGCGGTGGTGTCTCAGGAGCACTAAATCCCCACATGCAGGCTGAAGGCTCTGAACAGAACATCATAGTGTCTGGCCCTGTGGAGTTTGGGCCTGAAAGCATGGCAGCCTGCAGCCAATCAGAGACTCCTGTTTGCCTGCAATAAGAACTATATCTAGTTAAAGAGGTTCTTGGGGGACAAACAAATAGACACAAGACTTACACACAAAGAGGAAGAAGATTCCAAGACAACAGAAATAAAACCTGAGAACTCTGAAAATACGAGAATGAGGAAACAATAAATTCCCACAACTCAACAACAAGGCAGATCACCAATAATGATCTGCAGGAAATGCGAGAAGGAGAATTCCGAATTTTGATCTTCAATATGATGAAAGACCTCAAAGAAAGTGTACAGGAAATTAAGGAGGAAATTGAGGCCCTAAGAAAGAACCGAAAAGGGCCCTTGAGCAAAATGAAGGAGTCAGTAAATGAATTAAAGACTGCAATAGAAAATAACTCTGGCAGGCTACACCACATGGAAAACAGGGTATCACTCTTTGAAGACAGTTCATTCAAAACTGAAAACACAGTCAACAATATACAGAAGACACTACAACAACACAACCTGACTATAAAAGAAATATAGGACAATACGAAACATCCTAACTTATGGATAAAAGGCATTGAAGAAGGTCTAGAAGCACAAACCAAGGGTATCAGAAACCTCTTCAGAGAAATAATTTCAGAGAATTACCAAACATAGAAAAAGACTTGGGCACCGCATACAGGAGACATTCAGAACACCATTAAGACAAAATCAAAGAATACCTCTCCACACCACATAATAATCAAAATGACTAACAGAGAAATCAAGGAAAGAATCTTAAAAGCAATGAGAACAAAAGAATGGGTGACATTCAGGGACAAAACAATAAAAATCATGCCAGACTTCTCAACCCAAATCATGAATGCCAGGAGGGACTGGTATGAGGTACTCCAGACCCTGAAGAAAACAACTTCCAAGCAAGACTGCTATATCCAGCAAAGATATTAAAAATTGATGGAGAAGTAAAAATGTTCCAAGACAAGCAGAAACTTAAAGAATTCATGGCTACTAAGCCAGCAATAGAGAAAATACTTATGGAAATAAAATACAAAGAAGAAAAAAGAAGCAAGTTCCAGAACCAGAGAAGAGGTGAACTCCATCAGGTGGGCAGCTAAACAAAGGAGAAATAGCACTACATCAAACAGAAAACAGAACTCAAAGTGACAGGAAACAAAAGTCATATCTAAATAATAATACTGAATATCAAAAGTCTTAACTCCCTAATTAAAAGACATTGACTGGCAATGTGGATTAAAAAACATAATACAACTATATGGTGTTTGCAAGAAACTCACCTTATAGCCAAAGATATCCATGTGCTCAAAGCTGAAAGGATGGAAAAAGACATACCATGCAAATGGAGACCAAAAACAAGCAGGGTAGCAGTCCTCATATCAGACAAAACAGACTTTAAGCTAGCATATCAGAAGAGACAAAGCAGGTTGCTTCTTATTAACAAAAGGAAAAATCCAACAAGAAGATATAATGATAGTAAACACTTATGCCCCAAATATGTGTCAACTTGAGATGGATCAAAGACCTGGAAGTTAGACCAGAGACTGTGAAGCTACTAGAGGAGGGCATAGGTTCAACATTCCAACATATAGGCACAGGTAGAAACTTTGTCAACAAGACCTCCAAAGCTCAGGAAATTAAAATGAGAATTAATAAATGGAATGGAATTAAAGTAAAGTTTCTGCACATCAAAGGAAACCATCAAGAGTGTAAAGAGAAAGCCTATGGAATGGAAGAGCTCTTTGCCAGCTATCCCTCTGATAGAGGACTAATATCTAGAATATGAAAAAACTTAGGACTTTACACTAAAAAAAAAACCAAACCCAATCAAGAAATGGGCAATTGAATTGAATAGACACTTCACACACAAAAAAAGAGATACAAATGGCCAATAGATATATGAAAAAGTTTTCAACATCATTAGCAATCAGGGAGATGAAAATCAAAACTAAACTGAGATTCCATCTAACTCCAATCAGAATGGCAATCATCAAGAAGTCTAAAACAATAAATGTTAGCAAGGATGTGGGGAAATAAGAATGTTTCTACACAGTTGGTGGGATTGTAAATTAGTTCAGCCACTAGGGAGATCAGTGTGGAGGTTCCTCAGAAAACTGGGAATGGACCCACCATATGATCCAGCTATACCACTCCTGGTTATATTTCAAAGGGGCCGAAATTAGAGAACTATAATAATATATGCATACCCACGTTCATAGTAGCACAATTCACAATAGCCAGATTATGGAACTAACCTAGGTGTCTATCAACAGATTAATGGATTACAAAATTATGGGAAATACACACAATGGAATTCTACTCCACAATAAAGAACAAAATTGTGTCATTTGCACGAAAATAGAAGGACCTGGAGAACATTATGTTAAGTGAGATTAGCTTGTGACAGAAAGGGAAGGGTCATATATTTTTTCTAATATGTGCAAGCTAGGGAGTAATTGGGAAACCAGAGGGACTCCAGATAATGGAGGAGAGACCTCAGCAGAGCCAGGGAGGTGGTCTAAGGGAAGGGGAGGGGGAAGACTGAGGTTTATTAATGGAAATACTACCATTGACTATGTGTACCTATGTGAATATACCAAAGTCAATCTCAGTACTCTGTATTGGGAAGGGGGGAAATGGGGAGGCGGGGGGGCACCAAGTGCTGTGTGGAGATATGTCACTCTCAACATGATTTATAGTATGATGTACGACTATAATGCACCAAAAAAGCATATAAACATGGAATCATACAATATCTAATTTTGTGTGGTTGGCTTCCTTCATAGAGCATTTCTGAAGTTCATCCATGCTTTAGCAGGAACTGGGACATCATTCTTTTTTATTTTCAATAGTATTTCCTTTGTGGCTATGGCATATTTTATTTAACCATTTATCAATTGATGAATATGTAGTTTTTTTCTGCTTAATGGCTATTTAGAAAAATTCTGCTATAAATGTTCATATACAATTTTTTTATGTGGGCATACATTTTTACTTCTCTTTCATATATACCTATGAGTGGAATTGCTGGGTTATATGGTAGTTTTATGGTAACTCCTAATTTACTTTTTTTCTGTGCTACTGGGGACTGAACCCAGGGGCATTCTACCTCTGAGCTACACGCCCAGCCCTGTTTTATTTTTTATTTTGCAACAGGGTCTCACTAAGTTGCAGAGGGCCTCACTAAGTTGCTGAGGTTAGCCGTGAACCTGTAATCCTCCTGTCTCAGCCTCCCACGTACTGGGATTTTAGGCATGTGCCAATAAGCCTGCCAATATTTTGCTTTTGGGGAAACTTTCTAGCAGTTCTCCACAGCAACCATACCATTTGATATTTTCACCAAATCTATGAGGGTGTTGTACCTCCTTTCTACATTTTTCTACCATCTCTCTAGCACTTGTTATTACCTGTCTTTTTGATCATAGCTATCCTAATGGGTATGAAGTTACAGCTCTTTGTGGTTTTAATTTGCATTCCCCAATGCCTATAAAATTCTCTTTACTTGGAATTTTGGAAGATTTAAGTACAGAAATTATTTTTCAGGATATGACAAGAAGTATCTTTTCTCATTCCATCTTGAAACATGTTGAGCAATTCCAAAATTTAAACTCAACTCTTTCTTTTATGTAAGGTAAACCACCAAATTTCCCCTTGGTGAATTTTCCAAGGTAAATTATTTCCTCTCTTTAATGGACTTTATTTCTTACTCTGGAAAATATTCCTACATTACCTTTCTTTTATTTATTTTCTAAAATTTTTACTTCATAATATTATTCTCTTCAATTTTTTATTTTTAAAAACTGATTTATATTATTTTTATAGTGACAATGATATTTGTACATAGGCAGCGACATTATTTCATCTATTCTTCCTTCTGAATAACAGCACACATCTTCTGATAAACTATGGGACAAAGTTACCCTGCTCCATAAGGATTTAGTTCATAATCTCAACCTTATATTCATACAGTATTAGCATTGCAAAAGTGTTATTTTGTAGTTATTGGAGTCTATACAGATTTGTATATTGAATAAAGACATTTCCTCACATTTCTTTAGGGAATAATCAAAAAATTTTATCAACTTACGGTAGGGCTTATGGTAATAATTGAATGCCCATCTTAAATAAAAGACAATTACCAAATTAAACATAAAGAGATGGAAAATAATAAATGATAGAGCAACAATTAATGAAATATGGAAAAAATGTACAATGAGAAGGATCAAAAGAGCCAAAAGTTGGGTCTTTCAAAAAGAAAATGATTAACGCTAATAAGACTGATGAAAGAAATAAGGAAAAGAGAGAGAAGAAAGAAAGAAAGAAAAGATGAAAGAAAGAAAAGAAGGAAGGAATAAGGCTCAAAATAGCTTTTTGGAAAAAGCATTCATTATTACATTCTATACAAATATTCAAAATGTAATGATAAAATTATAAACAATTATGTGCCAATAAATCTGACATTATAGACAAAATGCACACATTTTTGAAAAACACAACAACATGGCAACATTAACTCAAGAAAAAGTATGAAGTCAAAATAGTTAGCTATTAGTGAATTGAATCAGTTATTAAATAACCTCCTCACAAGGAAAACTTGTGAATTCTCCTAAACATTTAAGAAAGCAATAAAACCAACATTCAAAACCTCTTCTAGAGAAAGGGGAAAAAGTAATGCATCATAACTAATTTTATGATGCAGTTAAACTTTGATAGAAAGGCCTGATACAAATATGACAAAAAGACCTAGAAATTAAACCAGAAACATTGAAATTACTGGAAAAGGGCATAAATCAAATTGTCCAACATGGCACTGGTAGAAATTTCTCCAACAAGACTCTTAAAGCTCATGAATTAAAATTGAGAATCAATAAATGGGATGCCATCAAATTAAATTAAAAAGCTTCCATGTAGTGAAGGATACAATCAAAAGTCTGAAAATATAGCCTACAGATTGGGAGGCAATCTTTACCAGCTACTCTTCTGATACAGGACTAATATATGGAATATATAAGGAATTCAAAAAATTCCCCCAAAAACAAATAACCCAATTAAAAAATGGACGACTGACATGAACAGACATTTCCCCAAAGAAGAAATATGAATGGCCAACAAGTGTGTGAAAAATATCTTTAACATCATTACCAATCAGGGAGATGCAAATCAAAACTACCCTGATATTCCATCTAACTCCAATTAGAATGGCAATCATCAGGATTACAAACAATAATACATGGTAGCCAGGATATGGAGAAATCCGAACTGTTTTGGGGACTTTAAATTAGTACAACCACTATGGAGGTCAGTATGGAGGTTCCTCAAAAGACTAGGAATGGGGCCAACATATGACCCAACCCTATCCAAAGGAATTGAAGTTAGAATACTATCGAGATACATGCATAACTATGTTTAAAGTAGCACAATTCACAATAACCAAATTATGAAACCAACCTAAGTGTCCATCAACAGACTAATGGATAATGAAAATGTGGTACATACACACACTGGAATTTTACTCAGCCATAAAAAAGAACAAACTTATGTCATTTACAGGAAAATGGATGCAACTAGAGAATATTGTGATGAAGTCGGCAAATAATGCAATAAAAGCAGATCATGTTCTTTTAAATTTCTATAATTTAATAAATATCTAATTTAAAAACCAGTGGAAAATGAGTAAGAGATATGAGCAGATATTTTTTAAAATATATAATTGTCTATAAAGACACAATTAGGTGTTCAGCTTCAGTAGTTATGAGGGAACTATTAATTAAACATAGTACCCTACTGGTACACTCCCACATGAATGGCTAAACCAAAAAAAAAAAAATAGAAAATATGAACTATAGGCAAGGATAAGGAGCAACTAATACTTTTATGCAATTTTATGTACTTTAAATGGGGGTGTAAATTTGTAAAATTGACTAAGGAAAATAATTCGATATTTTATTGCATAGCCTAACATTATCACCATCTACAATCGAGGATTTTCATCCCTTGATAGTTTTGTACACGTTGGGAGAAATGCACAATAATACATCAGTGGTGTTCATAAAAGCAACTCACACACGCACGCGTGCGTGCATGCACAAACACACACACACACACACACACTCCTAACAAATAAATGTTTGGCAATAGCAGAATTGATAAATAGTGGTGTTTTAACACTATAGAATAATATACAGGAGTGAATTACATTAAAAATACAAATTAATCTAAAAAATATCATGTTCAATCATACAGGCAAGAAGGTTACAAACAGAGAAAACCTCAGGAAGGTTTAAAAGCCCACTCCCCAAGGGCTAAAGGGTCACTTTCTTTCCAGGACCCCCCTTTGGGGTGATAGCTGCTTTGTCCTCTATCTTTCCCTAACTTAAAATAAAATTTCATATTTCTATAAAAAAAGAAAAAGGAGTCCAAGATGGCGACTAAAGAAGATATCATGTTATGATCTCTCTGAGACTTGGGTCTCAATAGCTGTGAAAGGAACTTTTTGACAGGAGAAGAAAAGCAACAAAAACTTGAACTAATCAATGAAAAATTTAAAAAATTTAAAATGTGATGAAATCAAAGCCAGAAGACAAAACGGAGGAAAGTAAAGAGCTCCAAGCGCCTTACCTAAGGAATGGTGGCAACACCATCTTGGCTGGACCGCGCCAGCTGCTCCCGGCATCGCGGCTCCACACGCTGCCAGCAGAGAAGCCAGAGACCTGCTGTGAGTCCAAATGCAGATCAGCTGAGACAAAAGCGAGCAGCGGCTCCTCCACACTCAAGAGACCACACGGCGGCCACAGCGGCTGCAGCGGCGCCATCTTGGCAGGACCTTACCGGCAGCTACCAGCATTGTGGCTCCTGCACAAAACCAACGGAGATGCCAGCAACCTGCTGTGCATCCAGCAGCTGCAGAATAGCAGCAGTGAAGGCGAGCAGCGACTCGCTCCATGCACAACACAGACCCAAACTGCTGCGGCGGCAGAAGCGGCAGCGGCGCCATCTTGGTCAGAACGCAACGGAAGCTATGGGCAGTGCGGCTTCTGCAGGCCACCAACAAAGAAGACAGGGAGCTCTTCTAAAACCAGCACTGCAGAGCATCAGCGACAAAAGCGAGCAGCAGTTCGATCCATGCTTGGCAGAGTCCCCAGAGCCCGGAGGCCTGACCAGAACCTGTGGCAGCAGCTGAGTCCCCCCCACCCCAGAGATTAAGAGCAGCGCTCAATGAGACCGAAAGTCAACGAGCTGCTCCAGGGGGAGACCACCCAGCGTGGCCACAGGGACTCGCGGGGTCTGAGACGGTGCGGATTGCCCCTGCAGAGGTGGGAGTGGGGTCTGCTGTGGGACATGGTAGATGCATGGATAAGCAGACAGTCCCTGGCGACATTTGGGTGTGATAGACTTGCAGCCCACAGGTCACGGCACCCTTATAGAGACCCCGGGGATCACTACAGAACATACAGCTGTGGTACCTGGGGAAAAATTGGACCAAACCAGCCCTCTCTGTGGAAAACATGGAGTTCCATGTTTGCAAACAATCAGGTCAAAGCGACATCCACTGCTTCTGTAGGCAAAGAGAGACAAAAGCCCAGGGCCCCCTGTTGGTGACACCTGCCATAGGTGTAGACAGAGAGAGAGACAGGGACAGCCCAAGTGGAGACCACGGAGACACATGCTTGCAGTGAAAGGGGCAATAGTGGCACTGGTCACCTGCACAGGTAGTGAGAGGCACCAGGCAAGGGTCCCAATCACTGAAGGAAACCAAGAATTGGGCCTGCAAATGGACATTATACCGAGCAAGTGAGAATAACCATTCAGTAAAGGCTATTCACCTTTAAGGCTCACCTAGTAGCAACTATCTACCTCCAGGATAAGAAACTATAAAGGGAGAGACATTAGACATAGGAAACCTACAGAGTAAGAGAGACAGAGAGCTACCAAAAGCAAAAAGGGTATAAACATAACAAACCTGAAATCATGAAAAGGAAGAATAGCAAAGAAACAATGAGCTCCCACAACCCCACAACAACAGAACCCTCCAACACAGAAGTGCAAAGATTGCCAGAAGGACAATTCAGTACTTTAATAGCAGAAATGATACAGGATTTCCAAAAAGAATTCAGAGAGAGCCTGAAAGCAATGAAGGATCAAATAAACAAAAATCTGATACCCTGAACAGGAATCAAAAAGAAGCTATGAGGGAAGCAAAGGATGCAATAATTGAAATGAAGGCACCAATACAGACCATCAAAAAAAGACTAGAGCACATGGAAAACAGAATCTCACTCTTAGAAGATGACCTCTCCAAAAATAAACACATAGTATATAAATTAGAAAAAACAATTTGACAGCATGAATTGGACATTGAAGAGAACTCAGCCAGTCTTAAAAGAGCAAACCTAAGAATAATAGGCATAGAAGAGGGAATAGAAGCTGAAACCAAAGAAATCAATAATCTATTCAGAGAAGTAATATTAGAAAAATTTCCAAACATAGACAAAGAGGTTGACACACAGGTACAGGAAACATATAGGACTCCTAACAGACAAGATCAGAGAAGAGGTTCACCACACCACATAATAATCCAATTTACCAATGTAGAGGCCAAGGAGAGAATCATAAAGGCAGCGAGAGTAAAAGACCAAGTAACATTCAGAGGCAAACCAATAAGGATCACTCCTGACCTTGCAAACCAAGTCATGAAAGCCAGGAGGGCCTGGAGTGCCATAATCCACACTCTGGAAGAAAACAACTTCCAGCCAACATTTATCTACCCAGCAAAGATATCTATCAAATTTGATGGGGAAATAAAAACCTTCCATGACAAACAGAAGCTGAAAGACATTATGTCTTCCAATCCAGCACTAGAGAAAATACTCAAAGAGATCAATTACAAGGAAGAAATAATAAGGAAATGCCAGAACCAGAGAAACAATGATTTCCATCAAAAAAAAAAACAACTAGGCAAAGAATAAACACTACCTCAGACAGAAATTAAAACTCAAAATGTGAGCCGGGCGTGGTGGCGCACGCTTGTAATCTCAGTATTTTGGGAGGCGGAGACCAGAGGATCCGGGTTCTCGGCCAGCCTCAGCTCTCTCTCTTTCTCCCTGTCTCTCTCTCTGTCTCTCTCTACTTAGTGAGGCCCTCCGCAACGTTGTGAGACCCAGTTTCAAAATAAAGTATAAAAAAAAATAGGGCCGGGGGTTTAGTGTGGAGTTAGAACGCCCCTGGGTTCAATCCCTGGTACTGCAAAAAAAAAAAAAAACTCAAAATGTTAGGAATTAAAACCCATCTCTCAATAATCACGCTGAATATAAATGGCCTCAACTCCCCAATCAAAAGACATAAGGTGGCAAAATGGATTAAAAATCACAATCCATCTATATGCTTTCTGAAAGAAACATACCTTACAAGTAAAGATACGCACAAACTAAAGGTGAAGGGATGGAGCAAGGTAGTTCACACTAACGGAACTCGAAAACAAGAAGGAGTAGCAATTATGATATCAGACAAATTAGACTTCAAAACTAAACTTATCAGAAGAGACAAAGATGGTCAATTCTTACTGGTAAAAGGAACAATCCAGCAAGAGGATATAACAATAGTCAACATTTATGCCCCAAACATAGGTTCAACCACTTTCATAAAAGAAACTCTTCGTGTCATTAAATCACACATAGATCCCAATACAATAATATTGGGAGACTTCAACACACCTCTTCCACTACTAGATCGATCGTCAAGACTAAAGGTCAGTAAAGATGCCTCAGACCTAAGGAAAACCATAAACCAAATGGACCAAGTAGACACATACAGAATATTCCACCCAACTACAGCTGAATTCACATTTTTTCCAGCTGCTCATGGAACCGTCTCTAAAATAGACCATATCCTAGGCCACAAAGTGAGTACTAGCAAGTTGAAAAAATGTGACATAATCCCTTTTGTCTTTTCAGACCATAATGGAAAGAAATTAGAAATCCACTATAGGAAGACCCAGAGAAACCTCATAAACATGTGGAGACTGAACACCACACTGCTGAATGAGGAATGGGTCATAGAAGAAATAAAGGGAGAAATTAAGAAATTCCTAGAAACAAACAAAAACAGAGACACAACATATCAAAATCTCTGGGACATCCTGAAGGCAGTATTAAGAGGAAAATTCCTAGCACTGAGTGCCCACATTAGAAGAACAGAAAATCACCAAATAAATAACCTAATGACACACCTCAAAGTCCTTGAAAAACAGGAACAGTCTTACCCCAAAGCCAGTAGAAGACAGGAAATTATTAAAATCAGAGCAGAAATCAACGAAGTAGACAATAAAAAAAAACAATACAAAAAATCAACAAAACCAGAAGCTGGTTCCTAAAAAAAATAAACAAGATAGATAAAACCACTAGACAACCTAATCAAAAGAAAGAGAGAATCAACCCAAATTACTAAAATAAGAGATGAAAAAAGTGATATTACCACCAACAGCAGGGAAATCCAGAGGATTATCAGAAACTACTTTGGAAAACTATACTTCAACAAAATGGAAAACCTAGAAGAAATTGACAAATTTCTAGACATGTACAACCTTCCTAAGATGAATCAAGAAGATATAGAAAATTTATATCGACCAATATCAGTCAAAGAGATTGAAGCAGCAATAAAGAGCCTACCATCAAAGAAAAGCCCAGATCCAGATGGTTTCCCAGGTGAATTTTATAAAACCTTTATAGAAGAACTAATTCCAATACTCCTCAATCTATTCTGTGAAATAGAAAGAAATGAGACTCTCCCAAATACATTCTATGAAGCCAACTACACATTGATACCAAAACAAAATAAAGACAGCTAAAGAAAAGAAAACTACAGGCCTATATTGTTGATGAACTTAGATACAAAACTTCTAAACAAAATACTATCAATGCACATTCAAAACCACATCATGAAAATCATACATCACGACCAAGTCGGGTTCATCCCAGGGATACAAGGCTGGTTCAACATACGAAAAACAATCCATGTAATACACCACATAAACAGGACTAAAGACAAAAATCACATGATTATTTCAATGGATGCTGAAAAAGCATTTGACAAAATCCAACACCCATTCATGATAAGAACACTGCAGAGAATCGGAATAGAAGGACCATACCTCAACATCATAAAGGCAATATACAATAGGCCCACAGCCAACATCATACTGAAGGGGGAAAAAACTTCGAGAGTTCCCTTTAAAAACAGGAAGAAGACAAGGATGTCCGCTGTCACCACTCCTTTTCAGTATAGTACTTGAGACTCTAGCCAGAGCAATAAGGCAAGAGAAGGAAATAAAAGGAGTACAAATAGGAAAAGAGGAACTGAAACTATCTCTATTTGCAGATGACATGATATTATACTAAATTGATCCTGCAAACTCACCAAAAGGCTCATAGAACTGATCAACAAATTCGTTAAAGTGTCTATATACAAAATCAATCTTAAAAAATCAGAAGCTTTTCTGTATGCCAACCATAAATCCACTGAAAAAGAAATCCAGAAGACATTGCCACTCCCGATATCCCCCAAAACAATAAAATAGTTGGGAATAAACCTGAACAAAGAGGTAAAAGACCTCTACAAGGAAAATTTTAAGACATTGAAAAAAGAAATTGAAGAAGATCTTAGAAGATGGAAAGATCTCCCATGCTCTTGGTAGGAAGAACAAATATCATCAAAATGGCCATTCTTCCAAAAGTGATCTACAGATTCAATGCAATACCCATTAAATTACCAAACTCATTCTTCACTGACATAGAAAAATCTGTCCTTAAATTCATTTGGAACAACAAAAAACCCAGACTAGCCAGAGTAGTCCTCAGCAACAAGAACCATACCGGAGGCATCACAATACCTGACTTCAAACTATACTACAAAGCCATAGTAATAAAAACAGCATGGTATTGACACAAAAGCAGACATAGACCAGTGGAGCAGAGTCAATCAGTATGATGAGCGCAGAAAGGAGGGAAGGGGGAGGGAATAGGGTGGGATTTGAGGGAGGGCTAAATGAACAATGTGTGCACGTATGCTTCTGATACCCTGACACTTATCAAAATGACAACTACAATGCACCAATAAATGAATATATTAAAAAAAGAAGGTTAAAACAGTATGACACCATTTTTATAAGGGCAAAAAAAAGAAAATAAGCCACATATTGTGTGCATGTGTATGTGTGTATGTTTGTGCATGTGTGTGTGTGTGTGTGTGTGTGTGTAGTTTTTTTTAAAGGAAGAGAATCATAGCAAACTAAGAAACTCATGATCGTGGAGGGAAAGAAATGAAGTTGGTGGGAAGCTTGAGGGTGTACACAGTTATTGGTGGCTACCTAGATTTTTGGTTAGTTTATAGTTTCTTTGTGAGATATCCATATAATAAAAATTTATGCAACCATTAAAATGAATATATATATAAATATTAACACACATATATATGGCCACATAAATACACACACATACACACACCACAAGAGAGATTCCCAATATATTCTAAAATAATATGTGAAGCAATCTAGATTCTTTTTCAAAGACACATATACATATATGCATGTTTGTACATTTGTGTATGTTAAGAAAAATCAGTTTAAGCCTAGGTGGTTATTTCTACGTGGTGGGATTTATTTCCTTTCTGTTTATACATGGTTCCTAAAGGTTTTTATTATGAACTTCTTAAAGAATGTGCTACTTTTGGGTTTCTAATTCATCATTGAATAGTCGTTTTCTTTTCTTTTATTATCTTTATCTTTATTTTTTAATGACCATGTTTTGCTATGTTGTCCAAGCTGGTTTTGAAGTCCTTGGCTCAAGCAATCCTCCTGTCTCAGCCTCCTGAGTAACTGGAACTATAAGTGTGTGCCACCATGTCCAGCTCATTGCAGTATTCTTCAGTGTTGAAAAGCTGTTCATTGAGTTGGGCATGGTGGCACATGCCTGTAATCCCAGTACTTGGGAGGCTGAGATAGGAGAATTTCAGATTCACAGCCAGCTTCAGCAACTTAGTGAAGCCTTCTACAATTTAGTGAGACCCTGTTTCAAAATAAAAACATAATACAGGACTGGCGGTGTAGCTCAGAGGTAGCATGTCCCTGGATTCAATCCCCAGTATCACAAAAAAAGAAAAAAATGCCTTAAAGCTATCAGAAAATAACATTTCACATTGGATGCATTGTCTGTGCAATAACCCCACAAAGGCTGAAGTAACGGTACCAATAATCCGAAAGTCCATTTACCGCCACGTATATCATCCTGACATATCCTTAGCAACTTTTACAATTAATATTTCAACAGCTTTAATCCTTTGCATGTTTTCTAAATGAGACATCAGTTTCTTTTTCTAGAAATGGAAAAGGAATAGAAAGATAGGCCAAGAGAGACTTTGTTCTTTTGAAAATGTTTGTTTTGATTGTAAATAAAATAAAGGTACGGAGTTCAACATCTGGACCTGAAGCCGTCCGCTAATTTTGATTGTGCAATCTGCCACTCTCATCTCGCAGAGAGCCAGGTGTGGCAAACAGATCCTCTTGCATAAGTCTATAAAGCAAACCTCATCATGGAGAGTGTCAGAGCCCAGAGATTTATTATAAAGTGATGTATTTTCAAAGAGCAGCACAAAGAGTCTTTTAACACTGGATTTGTCAGGAACCTCGCCGACATCAAACACATGTGTTTCACTCAGAGCATTTGACTCTGTACTTCAATGTTTCATATGTTAAGTGATTGGAAACTTGGGAACCATGAAGTAATACTTTTCTCTGATTTGGAAAATTTGAGTCTTTAACAATGAAACTTTAGATGCATATTAAGAAATACTTTGAGAAATGGTATAGGGTTTTCTTTATAGAGGGACTATCATTTGGACCAATAATATTGCGCTTTCAAGGATAAAAAAATCCCTAAAGTTGATTTCATGTTTTCATGAGTTTTTTAACCCTCTCTACCCTTTACTCACCTATGTTTTTCACTGATTTCTTCTAAAAATGAAATAAGCACTATAGTCATAAGGCTTTAATAAAAGACTCCTAACATGGATCGTTTGACTTTTTTGCCTTAAGAAAGAAATCATATGCCAGCAGCCGATTACTATCATGCCATATTCTTGAATAAACACGGTACCTCCCCTAAGCTAAGGCTGTTGCCAGTGTTTATAATTTTGTATACATTTGAACCCAGATGGTTATATTGAGCATTCCTAGTTACCAATCACATTATAAACCACAGAAAGCATGCGAACTGGAGAAGCAGAACCTAGCTCTGGTTAATAGCCCTGCTCAACTTTTGGTCTGGCTAACTCTAACTACACTTTGAGCTGGATCGCAAGGGAAAGAGCTATTGCTTTTGGATTTAAAAAGTGTGCAGTGCCCAGCATTCCTAATGTGCAGGAGGAACAGCTGCACCACCCAACATGATCTTAAACCTGTACCATAAATTTCATTATTTATTTATGAGCAAAAACTTGAACTTTCCCAAGTAAAGAAACTTAGGAATTTCACTTGACAGATGTTTTTATACGATTTTTGCAATGTACTTTTTAACTTAACAAATAAAAGGAAATTTCTTTTGTTTGGATTCTGTTATTCATTCTTTAGCAAAATCTAGACTGAAAGAAATGAACATTTATTGACTATCTGTAATGCACTAGAAACTACAGCACATTATCATCAAAGTCTACATTTCCTTAGCAAGTCATACAATTACCAACAAGAATAATCATTGTTGAACATCTATGGTACTGGGCATAGTATTAAGTGCTTTTTTACATGTTTAATTTAATACTCAAAATAGTTTTGCTAGAGAGATATTATCTTCACTTTTGAAATGAGGAAACAAATTTAAGGAAGATGATTTATGTGCCTATGGCCACATCCCGGTGTGCCCAGAACTGCAGCTTAGGTGTTCCTCACTTTAAAGTTATGGCCTTTCCACTTTAAATTTCGGAAAATGTAAATTAGGGTTATGTCTACTTGTTTGTTTTTTTTGTGGTACCGGGGATTGAACCCAGGGGCTTTCTACCTCCGTGCTACACCCCCGGCCCTATTTTTTTTTTATACTTTATTTTGAAACCGGGTCTCACGAAGTTACGGAGGGCCTCACTAAGTAGAGAGAGAGAGAGAGAGAGAGAGAGAGAGATAGGGAGAGAGAGAGAGAGAGAGAGAGAGATAGGGAGAGAAAGAGAGAGAGAGAGAGAGAGAGAGAGAGAGGCAGAGAGAGAGAGAGAGAGAGAGAGAGAGCTGAGGCTGGCCGCAAACCCGGATCCTCCGGTCTCTGCCTCCCAAAGTACTGGGATTACAAGCGTGCGCCACCACGCCCGGCTATGTCTACTTGTAAATGAGAACTTTGTCATAAAAGGAGAGACCTCCTATGTCAGCCACCACAGGCTGGGATGACAACACCAGACGCATAGAAGGGAACCAGTAATTAACAACCTTCTTTCCCCTCTCATCAGCAGAGACATTTGAGAAATCAGATCCAATGGAGATGAACATAGAAGTTTTGTTATTGATAAAGCCAAGTGGGTAATATGATGTTGACTGTAAGTAACGGGGCCTTGCCACCCCCTTTCAGGTCTAGACTTGGGGCCAGCCTGCTTACAGGATGGTTGTGAAGTAGAGAATAGGATGCCTGTCTCTCAGTGAGTTGAGGCTTGCTGCCTCTTAGTGGATCAGTTTTACTCAGTTGAAAAACATGGATCCTTGATGCCGTTTACCAATCAAACAATCCATTTTCCTTCATGGAGCAAGTAAGAGATGGCAAGAAGCAAGAATTGCTATGCCAGCAGGAATTTTGCAAGAACCAGGAAGCAAAGGGGTTCCCTCATAACATTCTCTAGCATTTTAATTTCTTATCCATTAAATCTAAAATGAACTGGAGGTATGGCTAGCCCCCGACCCCCACTTCCTTTTCCAATAAGCAGAAGTCCCAGTCCTCTGTTTTTTATCCATCTTGGTCCACACAGTATAGTTTGGATTTTTTCACTAAGGAATGAAAAGGGGTTGGATTTTATACAGGTCAAATGCCTAATTCTATCCTAGGATAAAAAGTATCTTCGTATTCTATTTCCTATTTCAAATTATATTGACATTTAATTAAATAGAGTTTATCAGAGATAATGCATATATAACATGACACAACACAGATACTCCACTGACATGGGTAGATATGCTTCAAATTTGGTTATAAAGTCCTTTTTATTATCAAACTTACAGGTTATAATTAGACCAAAAATTTACTTGCTCTCTTATAATTTAAAATTCTATGAAATGTAAGTTCACAATAATTAAAATAGAAACCCCAACCCCGTTTATCACTCTCATTGTGAAGCCTGAGTAGTTAGGTTTCTTTTAGCAACTACCGCAGAGAATGGGTGATGCTCTTGAGAACTCAGACATTGAGTAGACTAAGACTTCATTTATCCATCATCTTCTCTAAAAGTGTCTTTAAATGCTGCTAAGTCATAGCTTGGTTTCTCTTTCTTTACCCTGTAATTCTGAAACTGATATGTGATAAAGAAATGAGTTCTAATGATCTCAACCATAAGAAGAAAGGTGGAAAGGAAGAAAGGAAGGGAGGAAGAGGAAGAAAGAAAACAGAAATAAAGAATCTATGACAAATAGTCCTCTTCTGACCTATATTGTGGTTTCTATCATGGCCTCTGGCTATGGAAACAATGAACTCCAACTCTTAGGGACATTTTTCATCATCCCCAAATGCATATCAGCTGGAGAATTACCTTCCACACATTCCTCGCAGAAAAAGCTATGGATGCTTCTGAGACCTCTCTCTCCTATCAGGACCTACTCCTCTGCCATGTGTCCCACATGGGAGAATTCCTTCACCACTTTGGAGTTTTCTTGGTCTTAATTACCTTGTGCTATCTCAGCAATGGGAGTTGGGTAATTCTACTCAGGAGGTGTTCTGTCAGATCAGCATCTACCCAGACCTACTCTATCAGTTCTCGCCCTGCTTGTCTTTCCTTCTGTGTTTTTAACTTCACTTGCCATTCTATTTCTTATTGGGCATGTTCCCTCAAGGGATTAGCAATAACTGCATCCTCACTTACTATAACTGTGTCAACACGAAGGTCACTAGATAGTGGTTACTCTTCAAGGTCTGGTTTTCCAACTGCACTTATGGAATCCATCACTTCTTATCAATGGTTTCCCAATGATTGTGCTTCTGGGGGATTCTTTCGGGCTGCCCTCAGGTCTTTCCTATCTTCCTTTGGCACATTTCTTTGGAACTTGGTCATCATGATCTATTTTTGTAACTAAGAAAACTATCCTCTTTTTTGAAGCACCTACACCTGAGTGTGTCTTCCCTTTCCCTTTCCAAGACCCCAGCAAAGCCTCTCAGATCTTATTTTCTCCATATATGCCTAACTCACCTAAAATCAACATTTCTCCTAAGAAAATCTATCTTTGTTCAGCGTAATGGGCCTTTATTTTGCGTACATTCTTACTCTCTCTTTCTTCTTTCTGATAGTAAGACCAAAGCATATATCTCAAAACACTCTAATCCTTCTTTCATTTTCTGACAAATATTGATTCCTAGAGACAGTATTCTAGACATAGGCCTTTTAAATTTTTTCTGTCTTTGGGCTTGCAAAATTTAGTTGTGTTTTTCTTTACTTTAATTACCCCAAATAAATGTTTCAAATTAAAAAAAAATAAAAAGGGCTGGGGAGTGTAGCTTAGAGGTAGAATGCCCCTAGGTTCAATCCCTAGTACTACATATACACACAAAAAATGTTTATAAATAAAAGCCAACATTTTTGTGTGAGCGATGCCAGTATCTGAGTTTCTGAAACCTGGAACCATGAACAGAACTTATAAAATTAATAAATGTAGTGCTGTCCTGAGACCACATGTTTGGGGAACCAAACCCTGTGGCCAAGCTGCATAGATCCAGGAGGCTAGCACTACTTCCCACCAAGTCTCTCCCCTGCTTATGGCTTCAGTTATGAAGAGGTCTAAACTGTGGAACAACCGATCTAGCACAATCTGCAGATGCCTGGTTTAACAATGGCGCTCCCCTGTCCACACAAGACGGAGATGCTTTTGTACTTTCAACCCAATCATCAGCAGACTGACTATGAAAAAACTGTGAACCACAGATGCAGCATAAAAATGATCATACCAAACACTGTTTTAATTTCCACGGCTACTTGTTCATCTCTAAATAGTTTATGAATGTCATCTAAGATTTTAGTTCTATATATTAAATTTTGTCTACAACTATAGTTATTTACTTTTACTAATAAATCCTGACAATTATTTTCTCACCATCTGTTTTTATATATATTCTTTCTGGATATAAAGGGTTTTATTTTTTCTCTGATGTACATTCTTGCGTTAGCTCTCCATCACTATAAAAAACACCTGAGATAACTTATAAAAATAAAGTTTATTTTGCCGCACAGTTTTAGGTTTCAGTCCATGATCGATTAACCCTGTTGCTTTGGGCCTTTGGCAAAGCAGCACATCATGGAAGAAGCAAATTTTCTCACACATGGTCAAGGAGACAAGTGGGGGCAGGGTCCCACAGTCCCCTTCAAGGGAACACCCCAATGTGATAAGGACCTGCCACAAGGCCCCACCACTCAATGTTTTCACTACCTCCCACTGGAGCCATCTTGGGAAGCAGAGACACAAAGCCTTTAACACATAGGCCTTCGGGGACATTCCAGATCCAAACTATAACAATTCTCTAATGATTTTTATTTTTTTTGCGGTACCAGGGATTGAACCCAGGGGCGTTCTACTTCCGCACTATACCCCCGGCCCTATTTTCTTATACTTTATTTTGAAACCGGGTCTCACGAAGTTGCAGAGGACCTCACTAAGTAGAGAGAGAGAGAGACAGAGAGAGAGACAGAGAGAGAGCTGAGGCTGGCCGCGAACCCGGATCCTCCGGTCTCCGCCTCCCAAAGTACTGGGATTACAAGCGTGTGCCACCACGCCTGGCTTGATTTTTATTTTTACTGTATTATTTATTTATTTTTATCTTAAAATCGTATTGGTGCATTATAATTGTACATAATGTTGGGGATTCATTGTGATATATTAATACATATGCATAACACAATTTGGTCAATTTTGTTCCCCAGCACCTACCCTTTTCCTCCCTGCTTCTCTCCCCCTGATCCCCTTCCCCTACTCTGCTGGTATCCCTTTTATATTCATGACTTCCTCCTCCTCCTCCTCCCCCTCCTCCTCCTCCTCCTCCTCCTCCTTCTCCTTTTCCTTTTCTTCAGTATTCAAATACCAGAGAAAACATACAACCCTTGACTTTTTGAGTTTGTCTTATTTTGCTTAGCTCTAATAATTTTTATAGTGAGACTCATTGGTGTCAGTTCTGTGGGGACTACATTTCATCAACCAACATACAGTGATGGATCAGGGGAAGGATAAAGCATGATTAAAATATCCCTACCAAATAGAAAGAGTAAAAGGCACACGGCTGTTACTATCGCACAGCAGTGATGACACCCAGCATCATCAGCATTACAAGGCTACTGTGCTTCCTACTGTGGAAGCACAGAAGTGCTCTAAACAGCCAGTGCCGATACTCTCAAAGGGACTACTTTGTCCATTGTTTTCCACGAGCACCTGATCTGCTTTCCGGTGTGTTGTGCCTTGTCTATTTTTTCCCTGGACCCATTGGAGGTGGACATCAGACAGGATGGAGCCTCATAGTATGAAAGGTTGGAGGCTTCTGTTTGATTTAAGTCTGTGTTCACAGCTTCTCTGGCAATATGGTTACTTCAAAAACTTAGTAAGTTCCTGAACTATTGCTTCTAGTCAGTGCTAATGGGGTAGAACTGATTGATAACGGTACATCTATTCTTTCTCAGACATGCTTCTTTATCCTGATGTATTTTTTGCCCTTGCTTTGATGCTCAGTTTGCTCAATTTAACAGTGACTGTTTTAGAACTGCCTAGAACCATCGCAGGACCATTTATATTTTAAATTCCATCATAGACCTGATGAAAGGATGGACTGTTCCTGGACATAAGAAGACATAAAAACTTGAACTAGGTTGAAACTCATCTTGCTTAATTAATGACAACTTTGACACTTTGAAAACCATCCAACTCAACATCCTCTCTCCAGTGAACACCATTCTGGAAGACAGCCAGGTGACAACCATCTTCTTCACTTGATAGTTAAAGATCAATTTCCAACCTCTGTTTCTGAAAATTTGCCAATTCCTGAAGTCCATGTTACCCCAGCCCTATCATAAGGCCAGGTCTCTTCTTTGTTCATAGGTCACTTCACAAGCAAAGCTCTCCTTTCTTAGTAACTAATGAATTCAGATTTTTTAAATTTACTTCTTATGGTAAATGGTGGTCTCTTCCATTGACAGCTCTCAGTTATGTTATTGAACTGAGAAGTTTTATTGTACCAACCTGACTCAAAAATTCCTCTCTTAGTTGTTGAGGTCTACAGGTGATTGGATTTTACAACTCAAGTAGATAAGGATTTCCAACCATCCAGCCTTCTGTGTTTCTTCAACTCTTAGGCTCAACTTCCTGGACAATGTTCTATTATTTAAGTTTTGGTTTCACCATCAACTTTACCACATACAATCTTTCCTATAGATGTTAGGGTAATTAAAGCCAGCTGCCTATATTATCCCCAATAAAATGGAAAATACATTAATATTTGACTTCTAACTCATGCCATAGTCTTACGTAGGTTGAATGGCTTCACTTTCTGTGACTTTCCTCTACATGGTGACTTGGGAATGCAATGTCCTTCCAACTAGTAGCTTTCCCACCATGGATATCTTTACTTCTAGTCATGTCAAAAAGAAAAAAACATCATAGAAGGTCCCATGGGATAGAAGGACCAGACCTACACATGGTGTATATCATTTGTTTCCACATCGCATAAGATAGTATGTGATGCAGTCTTCTTGTATGCATAGAAGAGAGAATAGAATTGGAAATACTTGGGCAGTCTCTAACACATAAAACTACCCTATTTTCTAAGTACTTGGAAGTAAACTCAGTTTTCTCTCTATACTTAATAGATATGAACTTGAACTAATTGAAAATGATTTCATTGAGAAACAATGAAACACAAGAATTTGCCTCTGGAATATTCAGTTTAAGGAATTTGGTTTTCATTATTTGGAGTTATAGCAAAAAGTTATTTTTCCTCTTGATATGATAGTTCTGTTTATATTTTAACAATGTTTTCAACTAACCTTATGGAAAGAGATAATTATGCAAGTAGACTCCAGGGTCTGCAGATGTCTCAATTTAAGAATTTAGTCCATAGCTGTGTTACTATGCAATGCAATTTTACTCCAATACTTTTTGCATGCAATCTTGTGAAATTGTGTGGAACCCTAAGTCTGTCATTTTGTTATGTCAGTTTCACTTTAAAAGTATACTCTTCTTTATGTGGGAGATTGAGACACAAGGATCACAGGTTCAAGGTCAGTCTTAGCAACTTAGTAAGACCCTCAGAAAATTGGAGAGACACTGTTTCAAAATAAGAAATTAATAAATAAAATAGGGCTGAGGGTGTGGCTCAGATGTAGAACACCCCTGAGTTCTATCCCCAGTACTATAAATAAATAAATAAATAAATGTATTTTTAGATCATGAAAGAGGATGTTTTGGGTGCTATGAGAAAACTTGGGGGGGAATCCCTCCCAGAAAGCTTCCTGGAGGAAGAGAGGTCTAGTATGAAACCTGAAACAAAGAACAGACAAAAATCAGACAGAGAAGAAAGAAGACAGAGGTAAGAACAGTGGAAACTTCATGATCAAACTGGACCCAGCTACATGGTAAATAATATAAATTCTTTATACAAAATGGAGTCACTGTTACTGCTCTGAGATCACAGCATATGTTGTAATTACTAACACTGCCTGTGTCGTGAGTCTTAGTCGCACATTATCCAATAAAATGTGTTGACAAAATTGTTGGTAACTGTTGAAAACTTCTCCCACCACTTACTTCTCCCACACACAGGGTCTCAGTCTCTGTTAAAAGTGATAGCTTGGTTAATGTATAATATTATTGCAAATAAATAAAAGATAATGTGATGTTGTACTGAAAACACAAATATTTAAACAATGAAATTTGAAGCTTATAGTAATCTATGTTTAATTCTGCTGGTGATTTATTTAGCAAAATAACTCACTCAAAACTTTCTCAACCTCTAATGTACAGTAGGAAATTTGCAATGAGTCCAAATGTTCATTTGTGCTGACCTAGTCTTTTATGTTGTTTTAACCATTAATTTCCCATGACCAAAATAACTCAGTTGGAAATTGCCAGATAACAACATCAGTTTAGCTGGGCATCATGGCACATGCTTTTAATCCCAGCACTTGGCTGAGACAGGAGGATCGCAGGTTCACCGCCAGCCTCAGCAACTTAGTGAGGCTCTCAGCAACTTAGTGAGACCCTGTTTCCAAATAAAAAATAAAAATCAGCATCAGTTTATATTTAGTATTTTCTAAGGACCCATACAGTTAAAACTACAACTTCAAACTAAAAAGTACTTTTTCTTATCTTCACTGATTTTGAAATTCATGAGAAGTTCAAGGTAATGGTTTGCATGGATTCACTGCATTATTTGGTGTTCTATCAGAAGACTAGGGGCATCCTGAGGTAGGCGAAATATATTGTCACTAGGATTACAAGAATGAATGGACTGTTTGGGTAAAAGTAATTAAGTAAACTTTGTATTTATTAAGAGAGTGTCTTATTGATAGGTGTTCAATAAAAATTTTTGAACAAATGAATGTCTGAAATTAACATGACATCTGATGTAGACAACAAAGCCATGAAAAATTTCATATAGATTGGAGGTATCTTTACTTGCTTGGATATAGTTATAAATGCTGTAATTACTATGTCATGAATCTTAGTATCACATTGTCCAATAAAATATGTGGAACAAAACCCTGGCAACTGTTGAAAACTTCACCTCACCATTTCCCCACCCCACAGGAAACCACATCTTCTCACATTCAACACTCCTAGACAGTAAGAGCAGTCCCCTGCCTGAAAGAATCTTGTGCTCCTAAATGGATAGAGTCCAGACACATATGTTGGTGGATGACTTCAATCATCCCACATGGGACTCATACAGTGCACATTTTCCTTTTTTATTTTTAATGTCCTTATGTTTGTTTGGCTGGAAATCAAGTTTCATTACATGTTCCTATTATTTCCACTGTATAGCAATTTTATTTATAGGGCATTCATATAAGAACTAATTCCTTTGATAGAAAGGCTGCTAATGCCTATTTAAGCCCACTATAATGAAAACAATATTGTTGGAACTCCCAACAAATGCTAGATCTTAGAGCCATGCTTTTGGTCCTTTTCCCAATAATGGAACTTCGCAATGTCAACCTATTCTCTTGGCTCCTTACACAAATGTGCCAAAGGTAGACAGAAGCTTTATTAAATGCTGGGAATTCATACATAAAGCAAGCGTGGTATAGTTGATTGCCATATTGGCTTTGAGAAGTCTCCTTGATGCCAAGACTTTACTTGAATTCAGGAGCTCACATATATAATGAATGTGTCTTAGAAAACCAAGTAGGAAATGCGCAATTTTATTTCTGAACACACTATATGTGTGGACTATATACATAGAGATGGTGATCTTGATTTCTCTGCAACTCTGCAAAAACGTATTTGGCTGTGGTACACCCTCCAAGGCTGAACATAAAATAGATTGTCTAAAATATTAAAAGTGCATTGATGTCAAGTCAGATCGTGGATTGTTTCCCACACTGATCCACAGGTAATTAGATTATGTTCTGTAAACAAAGGCTTGGCTTGACAACCTCACTTTCACATTCAGCTGGGTCTGGTAGCAATCAAAGATGTCTTAGTATTAACTTAAGAAAGTTTATGTTTCAAGGGAAAGACGTCTTCTGTTTCAAGAATGTCACCTTTATGTTTCAGATGTTTACATTTTTTGCTTACAGATGTAGTCATGAGCAGATATACCAGTTAGGGTGTGATTTAATGGTGTGGTTATTTCAACCTCTGCAAAGTGTCTTGTCAGCCTTCTGAAACCATATGTCCTGCAGTCAAGCTCCAACAATTTTGTAATTAACTTAATATTTCCTTTAGGACATCTCAGTTGATGTGAATTATGAAGTACACAAGTGAGACATCTTGTATTACATTATGTAATATGTATGTTGAAAGACAGTTGGAGAAATTAATTTTAAATCATTTTAAGTGACTGATTTTTGTCATGTTTTTATATATTTCTATCAGTGCGTTGTAATTATATGCCATAGTGGGGTTCAAAGTGATACAAACATACATGCACACAGCACTTGTTGTATTTCCTTCTGCATTCCCCCAACTCCCCCTCCTCCCTTCCTGCACATGTTAGTGAGATCGGTAGTGATAACTTTATATATAGACATAGCATTAGTTGTTTTTGGATTTTGGTTCATCCATATCTATTTCAGAATGTATCTTACAAACAAGACTCTTCTTTTAATGTAACTACAATAAGATTATCACAACTAAAAATTCAGAGTAATCTCTAGATATCAGTAAATAACCACTAATATCAAATTTCCCATTGTTACATTAATGCAGTTCTTACAGTTTGACTCATGATTGAAATAAAGATCACAAAATGTACTTGATTTAGATTTCTTTGAACTCTTTTTAACCTGTTTCCTTCCTTAAGCTTTCTTTTCTCCCTTCCCTTACCCCTTCCCCAGTCCCCTCCCATGATTCTACTGGTCTCTCTCCTCGTTTATAAAGCCCTTGATGTTCTCTATTTTCTCTCTAGCTTCCATATATGAGAGAAAACCCATAGCCCTTGACTTTCTGAGATGGACTGATCTTATTAAGCATAATAATCTCTAGTTCCATTCATTTTCCTGCAAAATATAAGAATAAAGAAATGGGTAACTTTAGGCATGTAAAGTAAAGATGAAATTATCAATTTACCTCCAAACCAGAGAGTGAATATGCTTTATCCATTGTCTGTTTGAAATTATAACTTGTCCTAAGGACCACTCAATGTGTACTCAATACATGTTCCTAAGTGCTCAAAATACTAGTTCACTCATAAAATGTTATGTTTTACAATGAAGCCAAATAAAAGATTTTTCAAAAATTAGAATTCTCTAGAAGAGACCACTACTGCCTCAAGGTGTTTTATAGTGCTAAGTAGGAGTTAAGGACAATTACTAACATAGGAGCAATGATTTTCTCTAGTTTGACTTGCAACTTTATTATTGTAGGTAATTTTATACTTTCTTTCTCTAAGTATAAAATTTGTAATATTTCTAATTATCATTAGATTATCCTTTGTGCATATTAAGCAAATGTGGTACTCTACACATAGAATTCTGAGCATTGTGTACTTGATTAGGGAAATAAGTGATTATTTAAGGAAGTTGTCTAAAACAGACAAAATTTATTGATTTAATACTTTATGTATACAAGTTATATATATTAAATATAAACCCTAATAAAATGTTTATTTTTCAAAGTTCAAAAAATTTTGATTAGAAGTAAAAACATGTTTTTATTTAAAGAAAGTAATAACTACAGTATTAATGGTGCTATATTAGCTGGGTGTGGTGGCTTACACCTGTTATCCCAATACTGGGAGGGTGAGACAGGAGGACCTCAGGCTCAAGGCCAGCCTCACCAACTTGGTGAGGCCCTCAGCAACTTACTGAGACCCTGTTTCACAATAAAAAATAAAATAGGGCTGGGGTTATAGCTTAGAGGTAGAATGCTCCTGGGTCCAATTCCCAGTAGCATGTGTGTGCATGCATGTGAACACACATACACACGCACGTGAGCACTACTGATATATTAGCATATTCTTTATTCCAGGCTGTGTGTTGTATAATTGCCAAAAACATACATTAATTAATCCTCAAAACAATCTTATCAGGTTGATGTTATTGCCTCCATTTAGCATGGAAAACCAGGGTACTAAAAACTGTAGTAAATTTTGCCCAACCTGGCAATGTTTAATATGGTTCAAACTCTAGAGTAAGTGACTCAAGAGACCAGCCATTCCACAGCATTCTTTACTGCTCCCCACCACCATGTCTTCTTCAGGATGCCTTATCCCGTCTCTGCCCTGCCATGAATGGCAGTACTTACAGGCAGGGATCTTTACCCCTTTGAAAGCATTTCTCCCTTGTGGATATCTGATTGTAGTGTGTGTGTGTGTGTGTGTGTGTGTGTGTATGCATGTGTGTGTGTTTCTTGGGATTGAACTCAGGAGCATTCTGCCTCTGAGCTAGAACCCCAACCCTATTTTAATTTTCATTTGGAAACAGGCTCTTGGTAGGTTGCTGAGTGTTTTGCTAAGTTGTTGAGGCTGCCTGCAAACCTGTGATCCTCCTGTCTCAGCCTCCCAAGTACTAGGATTACAGGTGTGCATCATCATGCCCGGTTCTGATTACATTTTGTTACACTGTTTTTTGTTTTATTTTTAATTTGTGCTAAAATACACACAACATAAATTTCACCATCTTAACCACTTCTCAGTGTGTGGTTCAGTATTGTTAAGTATATTTGCATGGTTGTGCAACCAATCCCCAGAATGTTTTCATACTGAAAAATTGAAACTCTATGCCCATTAAACTACTCCCAGTTACCCCTAGTTACCCCTTCCTCATCACAACATCTACTCTTTTATTTTCTGTTTCTATGTTTGACTATTCTAGACACCTCATGTACGTGGCTGTCCTTTGGTGATTGGCTTATTTCACATTTCCTCAGGTTTTATCCATGCTATAGCATGTGTCAGAATTTCCTTCCTTTTGAAGGCTGAGTAATATTTTATGTATATATACCACAGTTTTCTTACCTAATTTATCTATAGATGGACATTTGGGTAGCTTAACCTTTAGGCTGTTGTGAATAATGCTGTTATGAACATGTATATACAGATATCTCTTTGAGATCCTGTTTTTCCTTTTTAAATATATAACCAGAAGAAGAATCGCTGAATCACAAAGTATTCCTATGCTGAATTGTTTGAGGGATGGCCACACAGTTTTCTAGTAGCTGCATTATTTCATATCCTCATCAACAGTGCAGAAGGGTTCCAATTTTCCCACATCCATGCAAACAAGGATGTTATTTTCTATGTTTTTACTTTTTTAATAGTAGCCCTCCTAAAAGGTGCACAGTGATATCTTATGGTTTGGATTTTCATTTCCCAAATGACTAGTGATGTTTAGCATCTTTTCATATGCTTGGTGGCCACTAACATGTCTTCTCTGGAGAAATACCTATTCAAATCCTTTTCCCTTTTTTAATAATTTTATTGGTGCAATATAATTACACCTCATAGTGAGATTCCTAGTGACGCATTAATTTATACATTCGATTTCTCTTAGTGTGTTTCCCTCCTAAACCCATCCTGCTACCGCCTAACATACACGCTAGTAAGGTTGAAAGTGATCTTTCATATATAAACATAATACCATTTGGTCTGTTTCCTTCTTCAAGTCTCCTTTCTTCCCCTCTCTTCCTCTCTCCCCAGATCCCCTTTCCACTGTTCTACTGGTCTCTCTTCTTATTATCATGAACTCCCTTTTGTTTCCTATTTTCTCTCTAGTTTCCCCCTATGAAAGAAAACATACAACCCTCAACTTTCTGAGAACGGCTGATTTTACTTAGCATAACATCCTCTAGTTCCATCCGTTTTCCTGCAAATGACATAATTTTGTTCTTTTTCATGGCTGGATAAAACTCCATGATATGTATAGATCACATTTTCTTTGTTCACTCGTCTCTTGATGGACACCTGGTTTGGTTCCATAATTTGGCTAACATGAATTATGATGCAATAAACATGGATATGCATATATCACTATAGTATTCTAATTTAATTCTTTTGGAAAGATACCAAGAAATAGTATACCTGAGTCACATGGTGCTTCTAGTCTTTTGAGGAACCTCCACACTGATTTCCAGAGTAGTTGCATTAATTTCTAATCCTACCAACTATGTATAAACATTCCTTTTTTCCCACATCTTTACCATTTATTTTCCTTTGTCCTTTTTTAAATTGAGTTGTTTTATTGCTGTTTTGTTGTTGAATTGCAGGAATACTTTAAATATTCCAGATTTTAACTTTTTATCAGGTACATGACCTGCAAATATTTTTTCCCATTCCCTAGGTTGCCTTTTCATTCTGTTCAGTGTCCTTGGATGAACTCTTTTTACTTTTGTATGTGCATGTGTGTGTGTGTGTGTGTGTGTGTGTGTGTGTGAGCTAGGGATAGAACTCAGGGGCATTCTATCTTTGAACTACACCCCCAACCCTATTTTTATGTTTTATTTGGAAACAGGGTTTCACAAAGTTGCTGAGAGCCTTGCTAAGTTGCTGAGACTGTCCTCGAACCCGCAATCCACCTGTCTCAGTCTCCCCAGTACTGGGATTTCAGGTGTGCCCCACTATGCCCGGCTGGTTTTACTTTTGATGTAGTTCAATTGATTATTTTACTGTCTCACCTATGCTTTTAGTGTCATATCAAGAAATCATTGCAAAATGTAATGTCAGGAAATTTTCCCAATATATTTTCTTCTAAAACTTTATGATTTAGCTTTTATGTTTAGGTCTTTGGTCCATTTTGGATTAATTTTTATATATTGTGTGAAGGTTTATATATTGAGTTGAAGGTACAATTTCATATTATAGTTTCTTTGAAAAGTCTATGTATATGTATGTATATGCAGTGTTTCCAAATGAACTATAGTTGAGCTATCTGAGCTTGGGCATTGCTATTAAGTTACAGAAGAGCTAAATTGTCTACCTCTAAGTTGGACTATCTCAAAACCATGTGTTAAATATCCCCCTAAGAACTCACAGACTTTAGTTTATGTAAGTACTCTTTCTGAGACACATTATGACTGCTAAGAAATTAAAATGTGAATTTCAAGAGAAAATTTGTCTCCTGAAACCTGATGGTTGGTTTTATGAAAGCAACTGTGTCAGAAACATACATTACTTCAATTACATAACCAAGGGAAAATTCTACAATGTCATGAAAATTTTATACTAAGTATTCTCAAGGTACATGTCATGGAGAAAATAGGAAAAAATAGAGTTATCCCTACTTCTGAAAGAGCTTAGTATTTAGTAAAAATACAATGGTTAGTATAAGCCACAAAGAAAATAATTGCATGCACATATTGATAGTTGTTTGACATAGCCTTCACCCTCATGAGAACATATCTAAAGCTGCATATAGATATTGATGCTCAGTGTGTAAGGGAAGTGTGCCAAGCTTGTCACTGCATGGCAGATAGTCCACAAGGAAACTGGTGCAGACCAAACATCAGTCTGGTTGGACTTCCCTAGAGAGTGCGTTTGCCATATGTTTAAAAAATGATGATTCCTGTTTTTTCTATATTTTCTAATTTGGGGATTGTTTTTTAAGAAAATTAGAAAATAAAGGCTTAATAAACATTTTCCTTCATTTACTGATGACATTTGTCCTCAGAAAATCCTATTACGTATAAATACACATATATACACACATGTGCAATATGCGTTATATATACATATGTGTATTTATTAATATCCACGATCGTATGAATATATATAATAAAGCTAATCTCTTGTTGATTGAAAATACAAATATATTAATCCAGAGGAAGATTAAATAAACATATCATGTGTTTTGACATCTTCATATTCTTGCATTGTTTTGGGACCTAGGATAGTTATTTCATTGCTTACAATCGGTGTTTGATGTCTTCAATGTTCTTCTCCAGCATGTTTCAAACAACTCTTTCTTCATTCCTGTCATCTGGATCTCATCTCCATGCGTGCAAGATATTCACCCACATGGCCCCCCATCTGTGCAAAATTGTTAAGGGGTCTTAAGGATGATTTACTTAAAATTCCAAGCATTTCAATATACTGCAAGAGGGATTAATTTAAAAGTAGAATTATATTTCTTTAAAAATGCCCTATACAAGTTAGTTGTCATTGTTCATGGTTTATTAGCTATTCTCATAGATTTACAGAATTGCATTTTAACAAGTAATTATTTTAAAGAGTCTCTAAAAATGGCTTCTGAGGCAGAACAGTGTCCCTTGGGTAGGTGGCCAAGGGGGCTCTGTGAGTCAGGCTCAACTCAAATGAAGAACTAATGGAGACTGCCCTGGTGGGGTTTGCCTGTAGAACTCAGCAAATCAACTGGAACTTTGGTTAGTGCAAACACCTTCCCACCAGCACCCTGAAAAGCTTCTTTGCACCTACCTGTGGGGATTTAAGCTGAACAACAGTACATCTCAGGTGAGCACTTTGATAACACCTTAGGCACTGAGAACCCACGGAGGTCATTAAATAGGATTCAAAGAAGACACGGACTGAAGCCGATTGTTATATTTGGGGGTTGGAGGTTGTCTGTTAGACTTTAATTACAATTCTAATTCTAATGTCATGAGATTAACTTCATATGTATTTGACTTGTACCTTGCTCTTAGATACCATGGAAAACATTATGACTCAGGAGAATACAAGCCTAGCAAAACTATTCTTTTGAACAAACTGGCTTTGCTAAGACAAAGAGCATCGTGAATCTCCTATGTAGTTATTAAGTGGTCCAGTGGCGAGAGAAACTCAGGCTTTTTATTCTTGTTTCAAAATGGCATTCATTCAAAATGGTTCATGATAGTTCATAAGAGCAAACTTGAAAAAGTTACTTAGAAAGACAGATTAAGACATTAGCCAAAGGTAAAAACTACAGAGAGGATTCTCTCGAAGAGTGAAACACAACTTCTTCATGACATTCCATTGCCTTAAAATATTGATGCAATTCACTTATGCTTAGCAAACAAAAATACTCTCACATTTAATTTGCTCTAATTTCATTTTTATTAACTTCTTGAATTTAGTGCTATAAGGTTTGTTATACCAATTCCTTCTCTACATTTTAATTCTATTATTGATTATTTTGGAATTTACCTACACCTCTCTAAACAACAGCTTTTAATGGTTTTCTTGACTTTTCAGTTTGGGGATTCATCATCTACCCAGTAAGGAAGAGTAGATTTACCTTTTTTTACCTGCATTTTTTCTTTACCTGTCCGCACCATACACTCAATCCCTTTTCTTCCCCCACTTTAGATATGTGTACGTGTGATATATGTACCTTTGCATTCTGCCCCCAATTTATGTTTCAGATTATGATTTTTTTTACTTTTGATGTTGTGAAAGTGATATACATTCAGTAGAAACTGTACTTCCTTATTTTATTTTATTTTACTTTATGTTTTTGGTACTGGGGATTGAGCCCAGGGGCACTTTACTTCTAAGCTACATCCCCAGCCCTATTTTATTTTTTTATTTTGAAACAAGGTCTCACTGAGTTGCTGAGGGACTCACTAAGTTGCAGAGGCTGGCCTTGAACCTTTGATCCTCCTGTTTCAATCTCCCAAGTACTGGGATTACAGGTGTAAACCACCATGCCTAACCCAGTTTTGAATTTTGATCTTTTCCCAGACTAGCAATATGTGGTCTGACCTTCTCTTGTGATTTTGGACAGCGGCATCCAGCTGCAGTTCCCAGTCAGCCAACCCATATTCTATGGTATACTGTGTTGCTAAACTACGATATTCAATAGGTTAGGTTTATTAAACACATTTTAAAATTACAATATTTATACCTTATGATGAGTTTATATCCCCATTGATAACCAAGGAGTATTTACATATAATCTTTTTTGTTTTCTCAATGGTTACTATTGATATTGCTATGATTATGTAAACTCTACTCAGAGATGAGCTTTGGAGTATTCTATGGTAACATTTCTTCCCCTGTATAACTCGTATTCCTTGCAATTAATGATTATTTTATTTTATTTATTGACTTCCTATGATATGAATCACTAGTTAAAACCCCTAGGTCCCCCTAACTTGTACACGTGTTCTCTCAATATGTTGAGTACATATTAGTGAAATTTGTCTACTCCCAGCTGAACAGGTAACTAACACCTTTTAGACTATGTGATTTCTTATTGTATCCTCTCAGACCTAGAACTTCTGGGAAGATTCCTAGATAACAGAACAGTCCTATTTAACATATTGGTAAAAGCTATTGGATTGATTGTTTGTGCCTCTCCCCCTAGGCTACCAGCTCTATGAGGGCAGAAACCCTGTCTTGGTTGATCAGCCCTGAATCCAGAGGACCTGGTGTGGCCTCGGGCCCAGAGTCACTCAACAAATATTCATGGCATGGAATGAAATAAATGTATAGTGTTGTAATTATTGGAAGCAAGATTGTTTCAAAAGCTTCTAGAGAAAAATCTTTCAATTTGTCTTTACATGGCTAAAAGGCCATTGTGTGACCTTTGCTCTGAAGATAAACCTGTTAAGGTCTTACCCTTTTAAAAGAAAGATAATATTCCCAATCTTGGAAAAGTTTGTCCTCTTCAAAAACCAAAACAAACCCAGTTAGAACAATTAGAGGATTTTTATACTATTAGTGTTGGGGCAGAAGATTTGGGTCATATGTGGACAACTCTGTTTTCTCTTACTCCAAATACCTAAAGATGTATTTACTAGCTGGATGACCTTGGCAAATTACTTAGCCTTCCTTTGTTTCAGTATACTCATATGTAAAATGGGAATAATAATAGTACCTATCTCCGGGGGGAGGTTGTGAATATTAAGAGTTATTATAGGTAAAGTGCTTTTAAATGTAATAGAAGAAAAGCTTCTACCAGACAACTATTTACCATAGTGATACATTGAACCATTAGTTGTGTTTCTTACCTTGGGAAGCTTGGGATTACGCATGTGACTGTAGTGAAGAAAATATTAATTAAATTATGTCATGTGGAAAAAGTAATCTTATTCATCTTAGATGATAAAATGTAGTGGTATTCCTTAGGAAGGAAGTATTCTACCACTGGAGTGTTGCGGGAATTCTGACTGCTTACCATCGCATCCCTCACTTTCCAACTTCTTTCTTAGTAAATTCAATTTTATCCAGGTCCAGGTAGCTGCTCTCCACAAAGCCGTGTACTTCATGAGAAGTTGATCTTTTTTTTTTTTTTTTTTTTTGCGGTACCGGGGATTGAATGCAGGGGCGTTCTACCTCCGCGCTACGCCCCCAGCCCTATTTTTTATACTTTATTTTTGAAACCAGGTCTCACGAAGTTGCGGAGGGCCTCACTAAGGAGAGAAAGAGAGAGAGAGAGAGACAGGGAGAGAGAGCTGAGGCTGGCCGCGAACCCGGATCCTCCGGTCTCCGCCTCCCAAAGAACTGGGATTACAAGCGTGCGCCACCACGCCCGGCCTAGAAGTTGATCTTATTTCCAGCAATTCGTGATAGTCTAACCTCTCTTCTTTTGTTAGTGATTTGTTTAGAAGAGGCATATAAACCAAAACTGGCCAGTAACGTGTGAGAGGGATTCTTCTGGAAACCTTTAGGGAAGGGATCTCTGAAGAAAAAGCCAAGAAAAGAGATGGTCTCTCATCTTCCTCTTGTTGTATCCGAATGTGATGCCTAGAACTGCCGGGGCTAGAGAGTCATTCTGAGAGCAAAGCCAGACCACTCAGGATGGCAGTGCCCGGGGAGGGAATGAGTTCAGATCCCCTAACAGGTTTGGGCTATAATCTCCAAAGATGATCCCAAACAGCGTAATCTTGAATGTTGAAATCCAGAAAGGTCAAAATCTCTAAAGTCTAAAACCCCTTAAAGTCTGAAATCTCAAAGACCCAAATCCTGAAAATATAATTCTGAAAAAAAAATTAAAAATGATTTAAAATGTTTATTCACATTTTAAAAGGATATTTATTTGAGAAACATAGAAAAGCGTAACAGAACACTTCATAGGTCAGGTCATATACTAAAACAGGCAATAATAGCATACATACTTTTGCAAGCATAAACACCTAGGTATCTTAACATTGGTCACCCAGGTACAACAGCTGTGAGCAAACTGTATCAATAACCAAACAGGTCAAGAGCAAAATATGTAAATGCATACTACGTTGTTTGCTAATTGTGTGCACTCAACTTTATAATGGTGGTCATCTGAAATACTGTGATGGACACTGCAAGTCTTTTGAAGAGATGGATCAAAAAACTATGATGGAGCACTACCACATTTGCAGTCACCTAAAGAGCAGAGATCTTGAGAAATGTTATCTTTCACAAATGGAGATGTTCAAAAAGCCCATATTTTCCCTTTATTGAGGAAGTTTCAATGTTTTTTATGCATACACATAATGCTTACACACAAAGTCAATGTTATGATAATGCTTTTGTGGGGTTGTACAAGATACATAAAACAAATTTGAATTCTCAAGACAGGCTTGGTGGTGCATGCCTGTAATCCCAGACTTGGGAGGGCATAGCTCAGTGGCAGAATGCTCCTGGGTTCAATCCCTAAATCCCTAGTAATATACACACACACACACACACACACACACACACACTGAATTCTCTGAAACTACTTAATACAATTTATAACTCTAGTATTTGAAATGATGTGAAGATGAAATGCATAGCACAGTAAGTTGTAAAAATAGTGCTGATGATTTAAAATAGTGGAAGCAAACTAAAAAAACTAAATTAAAAATAAAATGTACTACAGGAATAAGTTATAGGCAATTACACAGAGGTAGTCTGTAATTTCTGGCTGACTTTCATAATCATTAACCATATTTTGAAGTCTTGCACCATGATAAATAGCTTTTTTAAAACTTTCATTTAGGTCATGATTCTCTTTGGAGAATACATTTATGTTCATTTTCTATGTGATGCTAGAAATTTTGAAATTCTTCTTTGATGAAACATACACCAACACGAGCATTCCCTGGTAAGTTTCCCCATTTTCAGTGCCACGATTCACTTCTGTTTTGTGAACATGGAAATCCATTCAGCACTCACAGACGGAGTACAAACTGGGCAGACACCATACTGGTGATGAAACAGCAGTATCGCTGAGTGTCTTTGTATCCTAATAGCCACATAATTATTTCAAACTTTGTATTGCTGTTGCTATGTTTTGTTTCTAATGCTTTCCCCAGAATTCAGCTTTCCACTCTCATATAGCCTTTCCCCCATGGGAAATGCAGTCTTGGGGATTTCAGCACCTAAGATTTCAACTTGCAGGATTTTAATCCCTTGGGATTTGGGTTTGGGGGGGTTTAGAATTTAAGGATTTTAGACTCTGGGGACTTTCGGACTTTGGGTATTTTGATCTTTTGAGATTTTAACATTCCGCGTTATGGGGCTGGGGGATCTTTCAGCATCATGAATGGCCCTGGTCCCTAACAGCTTGATCACGCTGTAGCGGGGACTGTGCTTAGAGTTTGTCCAACCTCCGGACTTCGTGTTGTATGAAGTAATATATTTATTTCTTAAGTCAGTTTGAGTCTGTGTTTTCTATTACATGCTGTTCCAAAGCATCCAAACTGATAAAATGTTCTTTTACAACAGACATTAAGGAATAAGTTATTATTTTAGTTAAACATATACTGCTCTCCTTAAAAAAATCATATCATAGTGAAAGGGTGATATAAATCACATTCTCTCTTTTCTTCTATAAGGTGTCAAAATCCAAGGATTATTTTTTAATGTCACTCTTCAACCAATTATTTTCATTGCCAAGTTCTGTACAATCTAAAAACACTCCTGTGGCACTCTTCCAAAGCCATGTTGTACAGCAAAGGTTTCCATTTAAAGTATACATTTCTTCCCAAATGGGACACACTAAATATAAGGCAGGCTGGCTGTTCAAAGTAAAAAACTACAAAATTCACTGTACTATAATTGACCAAAATGAACAAAAAGATGCCAAAATAGCATAGCAAATGTTCATATTTATAAGTAGAAAAAAGCCCAAGTTCATTTTACAAACTAAATATTAGCCAGGAAAAATACAATATGGGTCAAAGTCAAAACAGACACCAGAATTCAACACCTACATCCCGCATTTGTAAGAGAAAAACAAAGCGGCAAGAAGAGAGTATGTTCTAAAAAGTCTTCTGAAGTCTGATTTCGATTTTTCCTATAAGAAACATGGATGGGGTATTGGAATGCAAACTTCTTCAGGGCAGGGATTTTCATCTATGTTCTTGGCTCCACATTCCAGCATTTATGAATGTCCACTGAATTAATAAATGCATATACTGTGATCTTGAAGTAATTGGGGGCCTTGAATAGGCATATGAACAGGTTTCTAAAGAACAGATGCAATTTTCTCCACATATCATTCATGCAACAGAAAGAAGAGTTAGTATAAACACCAAATTAAAAAAAATAATATTGTAAACAAAGATAGAGAAATTTGGTTATGTACAGTTTCTTTCTAAGGAAGATGGGACTATATACTACAGTTCTCAAAACTAGCATGGAAGGAGATTACTGAGAGATTTCTGGGAAAAACTGTGTTGCCTAAAAAAAGAGAGAAGTGGGGAAATCTTTATTGTGCAAATTATTCTCTTTCTTGCATTGAATCCTGTGGTTTAAGGGCTCATTGTCTGAAGCTCTGGCAGCCATTTCGTGACCATAGGATGACAAGTTGGAACCCAATGTGGTAGAATGAAAAGATAGATAAGGCTGGATCCTTAATGACTGATTTGGACAGTTCTACCAAACCTGAGACTAGTCCAGCTCCCTTCCTTATTTTCTTGTGAGATAAGTAATTGTTTTTTACCACTGAAGTAAATCATAGTTGATCAGGATTTCTGTAGTCAAATAATTCTATATTGATAACTATAACTTAAAATACGTTTCAGCAAAGTCAGAAGAAATTCCATTGTCATGCATTATTTCTTATTAAAAGCAATTCATGAAAGAGAAACATTCAATTATTCAGTCAAGAAAAAGTAAAAACCTGAAATAAATCTGTGCCAATGAACAATAGGGATTAAAAAAGAGAGACATACCAGAGACATTTCAGAGACGGACTCAACAGAACTAGGGGAGTAGGTTTGGGAAGGTAAGATGAAGGGGTGAATACAAGATGACTCTATTTTTCCTTGTTTGTGAACTTGGAGGAAAGCTGCAGTCTTAGCTCTAATAAGATGAGCATTAAGAATAGAAGCAGGAGCTAGGTGCAGTAGCACACTCCTGTAATTCCAGTACTTGGGAGGTTGAGACAGAAGGATAGCAGGTTTGAGGCAAGCTTCAGAAATTTAGAGACCCTTAACATCTTAGGTGAGGACATGTTTCAAAATAAAAAAATAAAAAAAAGCTGGGATGTAGCCCAAGTAGAATGTCCCTGGGTTCATTCCCCAGTATCTCCTTCCCCCCAAAAAAATCCTTATAAATTGCAAATAGCAAAAAACTAAATTTATTTTGAATAATTCTGGATATCACCATATTGATAAAATGATGGGCATGAACACCTCCAGCTGTGGTAGAAGTTGAAAATATGAACCATTTGATAGGCTACAATGAGAAGTACATTGTGACTTCTATGATATTTCAGCAAAAGAGGAATTGATCCAGCTTACACGCTTGTAATCCCAGTACTTTGGGAGGCGGAGACCGGAGGATCCGGGTTCATGGCCAGCCTCAGCGCTCGCTCTCTCTCTCTCTCTCTCTCTCTCTCTCTCCCTGTCTCTTTCTCTCTCTCTACTTAGGCCCTCTGCAACTTCGTGAGACCCGGTTTCAAAATAAAGGATAAAAAAATAGGGCCGGGGGTGTAGCTCGGAGGTAGAATGCTCCTGGGTTCAATCCCCGGTACCACAAAAAACAAAACAAAACATAAAAGCTTCATGAATGTCAAGGTCCTAAGAGTCACAGAAGATATTAAATGTATCATGGCTGTCAGGCAAGCAGGTGTGGATGCCCAGCAGCAAGTTAGAAACAGATCTGGGACCAGAGGAACAAGTATGGCGCCCACAGTCTGAAGCTATAGATGTGGGAGATCACCCAGAGAGAGACTAGAAAGAAAAGAATAGAATGAAAAGGAGCCTCCACATTAAGGGACCAACAATGAAGGAGTCATTGAAAGAAACAGAAATAACAGCCTAGGGATCAGAAAAAAAAAAAAAAAGACCAGAGGGTCTGAATTTCTAGAATCAGGGATTAATCAAAGTGTCAAATCAGATAAAGATATGAAATAAAATAGGACTACAGATATTGGAAATTAGAAACAGGCCATGGTATTTAGAAATCAGAACTCTAAAATGACTAACAATCTTTAAGCACTCTTAAATATACAAATCTATACCATGACTATAAACATTAGGTTGGGTCACTAGTTATTACATAGAGACAATGGGAGAGACCTAACCAGCACATTCCTTTAACAAAATAGTAAAAATGGAGCTCAAAACATCAGGAGTATAAAATGCCTAAAAGGAAAGGAAATAGCTCTGAATCTAGAGTGTTTGGATTTTATGTGAATTTTCAGCGATACTTTCTGGATGCTACCATTATGGCAATGTCCCGCAGTCATACCAGCTTCAGTGAGAACTATGCTTTAGTGCTGTCACTTTACTTCTTGGGATCTCAGTTTCTATATGTGTAAAATGATAATCTCTGAATTCTTTTCCAGTAATAAAAACTCTTTGGTTCCATGGCAGAAGTAAGACAATTTTAACCTGTTGCCCTAAAATTCACTTGGCATTTCAAAGGATAATTAAGAAGCCTAAAATATGTATTTTAGCTACTATTTAAAATGAGTATATTTTTCATTTGCCATTCAGAAAGACTCTTTATGACTTGCCTAAAGATTTATTGCTCTTGAAGTGAAATTTCTAAAGAGAACTGGCAAGAGATTTGTTTCTGCCAGTTAGTTGCATGCTGGGAATTTTCATTTTTAACACTTCTCTTTTTCTTGTTATATGATAGAGAAACTACCTTAATACCTAATGCCCAAAGGAAGGGCTTCTACCCTCTCGTGGATACCTCCACCCTATTTTTCAACTTCAATAATTTTGTTGGCAAAAGAAAGCATGCCAGAAGTTGCCAAAATGAATATGCAAAGTAACGAATATGTCAAGTGTATCTCTAGTTTCAGTTGGATAAGCCAACAACTGAGTAGGGAAAATTGGGGTGAGGAAGATAGGGGGAGACAGAAAATGAAAACATTGTGAATTTTAAGTTAAAGTAAGAGTGCAAAGTAAAATATCAGAAAAACAAAGCGCCGATTATAAGTTAGTCACAATAAAAAAGTGAAGTAACAAACAATTTTGAAATCATTACTAAAATAAATTTAAAATAAAATACAAAAGCATCAAATTTTCTCACCACTTCTTAAAAACAAAAAGTCCCAGAGGCTCTGAACTAAACTATTGGCAAAAACATAAGTCTCTTATGGGCATTTTGCCCAAAATATGATTTCTTCAAAACAGGATGTCCACTATTCATCACAGAACCATTAATTCTATTCCCAATACAGAAATCACATATGACTTTCACAACCAACCCAAAACAAAAGGTCTAAATAATATTATAAGACACTGAACACAACAGAGGGTAGCACAAAGAAAATATGTTTCAAAATAATACTTTAGTTTTGTAAAAGTCCACTCACTATTTCAAATGAGATTTCATACCCATATTCTAAAAGCACTGAGGAATTAGAAAGGATAAAGTCTTTGCAGGGAGATTAATAGAAGAATTAGAGGGAAGTCCATGGAAAACGGTAGTGAATGTGTTGGCTAAATTGTATGGCAATAATGGCTTGACACCTTATTTCCTCTTAATAAGGAAAAGCCAGGGAGGTGGTTGTAGGCTGAGGGAAGAGGTCCAAACCACTATCTAACTGTTGCCCTGTTTGTTGCTGATTCTCTTGCAGGCGGGAGAACCTTGGTCGGCCTCAGCCCTGGGTCCACCCTGTCATAACTGGCATTAGCATTCATTCTGCATGGGCAGCAGACAATAGTTACTCCTATGGTTTGAGGGTGTGTTCCTCCAAGACCTATGAGTTATAACTTAAATCCCAAGGTGATGGTATTAAGAAGTGGGGCCTTCTGGACAAAGATTAAGTCATGAGGGATCTTACAAATAAAAGAGGCTGAAGGGAGCCCCCTGGTGCCTTTCGCCCTCCCCCTCTACCATGAGAGATGTCATAACAAGGCGCCATCTTGAAGCAGAGAGCAAGCCTTCACCAGATACTCAATCTGCAGGCACCTTGATCTTGGACTTCCCAGTCTCCAGAATTGTGAAAAGTAAATTTCTGTTCTTTATAAATTACCCAGCCTCAGGTATTGTGTTATAGCAGCAAGAATGGACTAAGATAGCTTATAAGCCCCTGCACCGAGTGTAAAAGAAGGAAAATCCACAGTTCTAGAGAGCAGAGACCTGGTAGGCATTAGAAAGCTGGCTGGTTCGCCTGGAAGGCAAACGCTTTGTGCACAATGCTCCTCAAGAAAGAAGAGCAGCAGCTGGGCCCTCCTGCCGACTGTCATGCCAACCCGAGAGCCATTTGAAGATGGCAGGAAAAGGCCTCAGGGCCTTATTTTGCTCTGTGTTGTTTTCTTTACAGTGTGTCCTGCCTGCTTTCAGGGAGCTTTGAACCTTTTGGGGGAAATCTCCCTGACACAGACAATTTCCTGTGGGAAACCACAGATGGGACATTGACTAATATTCAGGCTCTTACTGCCCGAGACGGACTTTACCTGCTGATGAGGTTGGTCCTCTTAAGAGTGAGAAATGGTTCCCCCAATTAATTCTTGCAAGGAGCTGCCATGAAGCTTACCATGAAATAAGGCTCCCGCCAGGTGTGGTGGCGCACGCTTGTAATCCCAGTACTTTGGGAGGCGGAGACCGGAGGATCCGGGTTCACAGCCAGCCTCAGCTCTCTCTCTCTCTCTCTCTCTTTCTCTCTCTCTACCTAGTGAGGCCCTCCGCAACTTCGTGAGACCCGGTTTCAAAATAAAGTATAAAAAAATAGGGCCGGGGGTGTAGCGCAGAGGTAGAACGTCCCTGGGTTCAATCCCTGGTGCCGAAAAAAAAAAATAAGGTTCCCTTACTGCATGGATCCTGGCCGACCCCTTCTCTTCTCACCTACCTTAACTGGGTTATGGATAAAGATGATTAAGGAGAGGGTCACATCTCCCTGCTCCCATGGAAGATTAATATTTTGAGTAAACTTTGGGAGGGAAGGAATTCCAACTTTTGTGCTCTGCTGGGTACTGGTACCTGAGTTTCTGTCCTATTGGGTCCCGGGGCTGATGATGGCTGTGGCAGAGTTTGCAATGGAGAAGGGAATGAGGGTTGTGCCCTCTGTGTTGATTCCCTGTATCACTCTTTTGGCTTCTGCAGGGAGTATGCATGGTATTGATGTTTTACATGCCTATACTGTGAATGCTTACAAGTATCAAGATGGATTTTACTGATAAGGAAGAGCCAGAGGTGGAGGTGCTAAGACCTCTGGGGCCCCAGTTCTTTAATGACCCCTCTGAGTGACAAATCTCTGTGACTGATGAAGTTGCCAATTGAAAACTCTAGCAAAGGGAGAAGGTTTCCACGTGGAAGTGCCCCTTAAAATTGGACCCTGCCACTTTGCCACAGCTACCGGTTATACCTCTTTTGAAAAGCAGCTGTTCATTTACTATTAAGTTCTTGTTGAAACTGAACCCCTGTCCCCAGAGGAACTGTGACTCTCTGGCCTCATCCTCCCATTCTGAAGGAGTCAATTCATATCTAATGACTAACAAGGTGAAAAGTGTCCCAAATGGCTCACTTGTTAAAGTAAATTCAAGAACACAGCCGGCCTGGCCTCAGTGACATCTTGGTGCAACAGGACAAAATGGCAGCTGTCGCACTCGACCATACATAGGAAAGCTGCTGGTTCAGTGGGGCCCCTGATGTAGAGGTTCCCCACATCCCTGGGCCCGATTCACTGATGGCCTGGCTAAGCTAAAATCTGATGTTGCCCCTGGGTGGCGCAGGACTGAGGATGGATACAGTTATTCCATTCAACGGGCAGAGAGAGATTAAGGCTGTTCTCACACTTCTAGAAAATACTACCCTTGGTGAATCTTACTTTATTTTACTAACTACTGAGTTGTGGCCATGGCCTGATTATTTGGATTGTCATTTGGAACACTATAGACTGTCAGATACAAAGATACTCCTCTGTGGCATTGCAAACTGAGGAAACACATAGTGACTGCTGATTGAACCATCTGGTCACTCACAGATGGGCTTCTCTGTTGAAACTGACTGGAATCAAGCTGCCGAGGGGCCTGCACTGCTCACATTGCCACAATTGCTCACCTAAACTACCATTGTACCAGACATGGCAACACGCCAACTATCATATTAGATACAAAGTAGAAGGCCTTGTGCATTTGTGTATGTGTTTGGTGGTAATGAGGATTGAACTGAGGGGTATTCTACCACTAAACTACACCACTAGCCCTTTCTATTTTTTATTTTGAAACAGGGTCTTGCTAAGTTGCCTTGTGCTGGCCTTGAACCTGCAATCCTCCTGTCTCAGCCTCCCAAGTACTGGGATTACAGGTGTGCCACCATGCCCAGCTGACCCTGTGCTTTTGATGCACAGGCTTCTAGTATTGCATGCCAGACATTTCACTCCTGCTAAAATCGACTCACTAGCCTTGCAGTAAGGGCAGACACAAAGTGTGGGGCATTTCCTACACCTGTTCCTGGCACACTAATTCCATCTGCCCTTTGACTTCTTCTAAGGGTTGTAAATGGTGCCTCACTGTGATGACCACTTTTTCTTGTTCTGTGTTGCTATTCCAGTCTGATATGCTTAATTCTGGCCATACTATTGTGTTCCAGGAAACTAATCTGCATTATATTTTTGGCTTTCTGAACCACTAGCTGTCTGACAATGCTGTATTTTCTATTGCACAGTGACTCTATGTTGAGCTGGTAGTCAGGGATTCCATAGGCCTTTTGTGTTCCCTGTAACTCACAGGAATCTGGTACTGTTGAACACTGGGATGGTCTGAAAAATTGATTTGAAATAGGCAGACGACTCTACCTCCCTCATTTCTGTTCTCTATTCCTTAGTAAGGCAGAATGGCCCGTGAATGCAGCTGTCCCTAGAAAGGGATCATCTCCTCTTAGCCGTGTACTGGCTAAGAGTCAGAATGAAAGTACTGGGAGGTTCTAGAATGCTAATTTGAAAATTCAGGATTCCACCTGACTTTTCCTGGGCATGACACCTTTTCTCTTCCCTAATGTCAACCCCAGTCTGGCCTGGTTGATATACCTTCTGGAAGGCTCCTTAGCCAAAAGGAGGCAGGTGTATTCAAACCTAAATCTGTTTTACCCATCTAGATTTACTTGTTACACTGACATGGTCTTAGATCAAAAAGAGTATGGCCAATTGCTTGCTTAATCTCCCTACAATGGTCTGTGTGGGTCCAGGTGAGGTGGCATAATGGGTCTCTAAATTTTATCACAATTCTCCCATCTCTCTTGTCCCTGGCCCATGTAGATGAAACATCTGGATTGGGAATGACTGAAAAAAAGATGAATTTCCAGTTCCTGGAATGGGTCATACTTGAATTATGTATCAGAGGAGGGAAAGCAACCATTCTGGGCCCTGAGGACACATGAGACCCTAGGAGCTACATGGAAGAAAGGAACTTTAATGAGTGTTGTCTTTCAAAACCACCCCTGGAGTTTTCCCCAGAAGGGACAATACTGTGATGTGGCTCTCCCAAACCACTGCAAACTCCTTAAACTTAAACTAAAGCACCTTTGAGTGCTGGGCCTGCCATACTTCAACAGAGGAGTATTTGATTGCTATTCTCTTTAACCTTACTGAGAAGTCTATGGACAGAGAAAAGGATGACTATAGCTCCTACAATAGGAGAAATAGGAACACTTATACACTGTTGGTGAGATTGCAAATTAATAAAGTTGCTATGAAGATCAGTATGACAGTTCCTCAGAAGACTGAGAATAGAACCATCATATGACCCAGCTATACCACTCCTGGGTATCTTTCCAAAGAAACTGAAGTCAGAATTACTATAGTGATACATCTGTATCCATGTTTATAGGAGCACAATTCACAATAACAAAATTATGGAACTAGTCTAGGTGAATGTTAACAGATGAACAGATTAAAAAACTTTGGTATATAAACACAATGGAATTTTACGTAGCCATAAAAAATGAAATTATGTTATTTGCAGGAAAATGAATGGAACTGTAGAGTATTATTCTGAGATTAGCCAGTCACAGAAAGTGAAGTTTGGTATGTTTTTCCTTATATGTGGAAGCTAGAGAGAAATTGGGAAACAACAGGGACCTCAGATAAATGAAGAGAAAGACCAGTAAAATAGTGGAAGGGGAAAAAGGAGACTTTATGACATTAACAGTTCAAATACTTCTATGTTCATATATACAGTTATCAATACCAATCTCAATAATACGTACAGGAAACAGAGGAAACAGGGTGAGACTAAAAAAACACACTAAGTGCTATGTGCATGTAGGTTTTATTACTCTGAACCTCATTATGATATATAAATAAAATGCAGCAATAAAATACATATTAAAAATAAAACTTGTTATAAGAATCAAATAGAATACAAAAATGAAACGCCCCTATCAATTGTATCCTAACTTTGTCTCTTCTCCTTTACAAAATTCCAGCTCCCACAAAATATAAACATATACAACATTGTGATATGAACTTATGCTTTCTTGTTGCTGCAATATCTCCTTTCCCACGTAAGAAAGCATCGAGGCTATTTAAACTCCCTTGACTTAGTAAGTGATTTTATGGGCAAAGTGACAGAAAGATTTGAGGTGGGGCATGAGGAAAATGGGTAAATGTCTACAGTCTTAGCAAAGATTTTTCAGGCTTATACACCTGGTTTCAAGAGACCACACACATATGGACAACAGACATCTCAAGATGAATGATTGAAGACTAGATACTGGAAGTCTTCACTTAATATATTGCTGTGTGCAAAGGGCCCTGACCTTGCATGATCTGGAATAAGGTAAAAGAGCTCACATAACTGAGACTGGATATTCTATTACCCAAATGAAAAAAGAACTGGGATTAAGAATGGCTATAGACCCCGATCCAAGATGGCGACTGAATGACCCCGATCCAAGATGGCGATGGAATAGGAGCCCCTGAATGAGCCTGTCTCAAAATCATCTCAAAATTGCCTCGGGGGCTCAGAACTGAACAACATAGTACAGCTATAGAAGAACCAAAACCCAATATCCAGTAACCCGAGTACAACTACACAGACAGAGTCTACCAGCTACAGAATCCCACAGAAAACTTGCAATCCCGTGTTGGCAGGATCAGTAAGGAGCCATCTTCCCCTGGACCCTACAGCTGGAGCTAATAGCCCCCCCCCCAGCAAATCGGGAGGAGAAACCGGAGCAGAACTCTGTGAGTGGTGTGGCCATCCCAGCAGCAGATCGTGAATACCCATCAAAGGCTGCCCTAGCTTGGGCTCCTGCCAGACTCGTGCACCTCCACCCCACGTCGCTATGAGCCCGCGTGAACCCCAACAACCGTACATCGTCCCCCCATGCTAGCTGAAACCCAGGCAGACCCCCGTGCCCCACCTCCGCCAGCTGCACCGTCCCAGGCAACTTGGGCAGCCCCCCACCACGCCCTGCCTCAGCCAGCCGCCCTCCTGCATGACCTGGGCAGCCCCCTGTGCCCTGCTTCTGACCTCCACTGTGCGAACCCTGCAGACCTCCATGCCCCGCCCCAGACTCCAATGCCGCCACAAGAGACCCGGGCGGCCCTCCGTGCCCTGCCTCGGAGCCCCACGCTCTCCAGCTTGTACCTCTCTCACCTGCACAGAAGCCTTTGTGCCTCACTTCAGAGCCTGGATACCCTCCAGCGCTGCCAACCGAGACCCATGCAACCCTCCACGCTGCCTCAGAGCCAGGGCACGGTCCGGTGCTACCACCCAAGATCCAGGAGCCCGCGCATCTCCCTGGGGCTGAGGAGCCCGCACGTGATCTTCTGCGCCACGCCTCAGCGCCTGTGCACCCTCAGGTGCCGCCACCTGATACCCAGAGTCTGCACCCACCTCAGGCCCGTGCGAGATACACAGCGCCACACATCAGAGCCCAGGCAATCTCCGGCGAGCCTCCCAAGACCCGGAGCATGTGTACATCCCTTGGGGCCTGGGCAACCCTCAGCACCCGCGCCTCGGAGACAGGGCATCTTTGGCACAGTCACCCGTGCCTCAGAGCCCACATCCAACACCGCGCCTCAAAGTGCGCCTCACGTGCCAACACCCGAACTCTGGAACCTGTGTGTCCCCCACACACACCACACCCCGGTCAACCAGATGGGAGGGAACCATAGCCTGCGGCGTACTGACCCAACTGGGACTACAGGGACCATCAAGAGGTCTTACACATAGAAAGGAAGGTGATGTGGAGGCAACAGAAATACAAAATTGAAAACACAGAAAATACGAGAATGAGGAACAGTGAGGAAACAAGAAACACTCACAATGCATCAATAAGTGAGATTACTGATACTGACCTACAAGAAATGCAAGACAGAGAATTCAGAATTTTGATCTTCAGAATGATGAAAGGCCTCAAAGAAAGCATAGAGGAGATGAAGGAGGAAGTTGAGGATCTAAGAAAGAATCAGAAAGAAACACTGAATGAAATGAAGGAGTCAATAAACAAATTAAAGACTGCAATAGAAACCAACTCTAGTAGGCTTGACCAAATGTAAAACAGGGTATCACTCCGGGAAGACAGTTCATTCAAAACTGAAAACACAGTCAATGATATACAGAAGATATTACAACAACACACCCTGGCCATCAAAGAACTACAAGACAATGCAAGACGTCCTAATCTAAGGATAAAAGGCATCGAAGAGGTTTAGAAGCACAGACAAAGGGTATAAGAACCTCTTCAAAGAAATAATTTCAGAGAATTTTCCAAACATAGAAAAGGATTTGGACATTTACATACAGGAGACATATAGAACACCGTGAAGACAGGACCAAAGAAGGACCTCCCCATGCCACGTAATAATTAAAACGTCTAAAGTAGAGGCCAAAAAAAGAATCCTAAAAGCAGCAAGAACAAAAGAATGGGTGACATACAGGGGCAAAATAATAAAAATCACCCCAGACTTCTCAACCCAAGTCAGGAATGCCGGGAGGGATTGGTATGAAGAACTCTGGACCCTGGAAGAAAACAACTTCCAACCAAGACTGATATATCCAGCAAAACTATCATTTAAAATTGATGGAGAAATAAAAATGTTGCATGATAAACACTTAAAGAATTCATGAGGACCAAACCAACACTGGCGAAAATCTTAAAAGAAATAAATCACAAAAGGAAAAACAAGCAATTTTCGGAACCACAGGAGAGGTGAACTCCACCAGGTAGGCAACTAAACAAGGAGATTTGTCACTACAGCAAACAGAAAATAGAACTCAAAATGACAGGAAACAAAAATCATATCTCAATAATAACATTGACTGTCAAAGGATTCAACTCCCCAATTAAAAGGCACAGACTGGCAATGTGGATTAAAAATAACTCAACTATACGCTGCTTGCAAGAAACTCACCTTCTAGCCAAAGATACTCACACGCTAAAGGTAAAAGGATGGAAAAAGATATACCATGCAAAGGGAGCTCGAAAACAAGCAGGGGTAGCAACGCTTATATCTGACAAAACAGACTTTAAGCTAAAACACATCTGAAGAGACAAAGCAGGTCACTTCTTACTAATAAAAGAAACAACCCAACAAGAACATACAATAATAGTAAACATTTATGCCCCAAATGTGGGCGCACCCACATTCATAAAACAAAGTCTTTGGGACATCAGATCCCAAATAGACTCAAACACAATAATATTGGGAGACTTCAACATACCACTCACGCCACTAGATCCATCTTCCAGACAATAGATGCATAAAGATTGTTCAGACTTAAAGAAAACCATAGACCAAATGGATCTAATAGACACAGATTATTTCAACCAGCAACACCTGAATACACATTTTTCTCAGCTGCCCAAGGAACATTCTCCCATATAGACCACATACTGGGTCACAAAGCAAGCACCAGCAAATTCAAAAGATGTGATATAATTCCATGCATCTTCTCAGATCACAACGGAATGAAACTGGAAATTAACAACAGGACGACCAAAAGTAATCATATAAGTACATGGAGACTGAATGATATACTTCTGAATGAGGAATGGATCAGAAAAGAAATAAGGGGAGAAATAAAAAAAATTCCTGGAATTAAACGAAAGTAGAGACACGACATACCAAAATCTATGGGACACTTTGAAGGCAGTGTTAAGAGGAAAATTTATAGCACTGAATGCCCACATAAGAAAAACAGAAGACATCCAAATAAATAACCTAATGACACACCTCAAGGATCTTGAAAAACAGGAACAGTTGAATCCCAAAGCCAGTAGGAGGCAGGAGATAACTAAAATAATAGCAGAGATTCATGAAATAGAGAATAAAAAAAAATACAAAGAATCAACAAAACAAGAAGCTGGTTCTTTGAGAAGATTAACAAGATTGACAAACCACTAGCTAACCTAACCAAAAGAAGGAGAAAATCAACCCAAATGACCAAACTCAGAAATGAAAAAGGGGATATCACCACAGATAGTGGAGAAATCCAGAAGATCATAAGAAACTACTTTGAAAACTTATATTCCAATAAAATGCAAAACATGGAAGAAATCGAAAGATTTCTAGACACATACAACCTACCTAAATTGAACCAAGAGGATACAGAAAAGCTGAATCAACCAATAGCAAGCACAGAGATAGAAACAGCAATAAAAAGTCTGCCATCAAAGAAAAGCCCAGGTCCAGCTGAAAAGCATTCTTAGAATCAGATCATGACCGTCCTTATAACTAACATATATTGAGTACTTATTACATATTGAGTATTTTTGCTATTTATTTTATTGAAATCTCAACAACAATCCCTGGGGATAGGTATTATGATTGTTTTACAAATGAAATTGAGACCTAGAACAGAACAGCAAACTGGTCTAACAGGAGAATCTCACCTACAATCAGAAGCCCTGAAATCTTTTTCTTCTTGGTACTGGGAATTAAACCCAGGGACATTCTAACTCTGAGCTATACCTCCAGTCCTCTTTATTTTTTATTTTGAAACAGGGTCTTGCTAAATTGCTGAGGCTGACCTCAAAATTGCAATCCTCCTGTCTCAGCCTCCCCAGTACTGGGATTACAGGGGAGCACCATCATGCCTGGCTCAGTAGCCCTGGGTTCTAGTCTTGACTCTGGAGGCTATGGAAGTCCTTAATATTTTCTTATAGGTTGGATGAGTGCTGCTCAAAAGTTCATATATAAATGTTCGGTTCCCAGGATGGTGATACTGGGAGGTGCTATGGATCTAAAAGAGGTGAGGCCTAATACAAAGTTCTAGGTCACTGGGAGCATGTCCTTGGAAGTAATCCTGGGGCCTTCTCTCTCTTTCTTTCTATGCTGTTGTGCTAATTATGCGAGTGTTGCTGCTCTGATGCGCCACCCTTTACCAGAGGCACAAACTAGTGGGGCTCTCCAATCTTGAACCTGAGCCTCCAGAATCATGAGCCAAAATAAACCTCCCTATGTAGCCTGAGTCGGGCATCTCATGCAGTTGATTAACAGACATTTCTATCTCTATTATCAAACGCCAATAATGATTACTTGGCTTATTTCATATAGCTTTTGTGCTGATCAAGTGAGATAATGTAAAATTATATGAACTTGGAGTTTTAATGCTATTTTGTTGGAACACTACATAAACACAAATATCTTTGAAATGGTAAAGTGGTAGGAAAGATAAAATAATACTATGCCAAATCCTTTAATATTCTCTTATTGCCCTTACTTATACTAGTTTAGAATACTTTTCTTT
>PVJS01001558.1:61779-95864 GCA_004027185.1 Glis glis
GAGAGAGAGAGAGAGAGAGAGAGAGAGAGAGAGAGAGAGAGGAGAGAGATCGATCGATTAATCGATCGATTGTGCGCGCACGCATGCGCACTGAGGTTGGCCGCGAACCTGGATCCTCCGGTCTCCGCCTCTCAAAGTACTGGGATTACAAGCGTGCGCCAACACGCCCGGCGAAGATCACATTACTTTCAATGGTGTTAAGCATTTCAATAATAAAATCACTAAATTTTTAAATATTTTATTTATCATTATAAGTGGCAATAAAACTCACTTTTCTCAGAGACATTATATGCATACTAACAAATCAATCTTGATTCATTCATTTTGCCTTTCCATTTCTCCTGGTAGCTTTGTAAGAACCCATGACTTCAGTTTTTCTAGTTCAGTTTTGCTTAGCTCATGATAAACATTTGGAAAACTATGAAACTTTGTGCTCACTCCTAGAAATTTTAACATTGAGTTTGTCTCTTCACCCCAAGAATGAAGAACTAACTCATCTGCAGTACCATGACACTGAAATAATTCAGGAAGCACGCCATCACTTTTCTCAAGAGCCTAGAGAAAAACATGCAAAAACAGAAAAGTTTAAGAAATTCCATTTATGATCATTCTTAGAAAGTAGACAGACAAGGAAAATTCCAGTTTTATCAACAACTAAGAGGAAAAAAGAGGCAGGAGTGGCACTGAGGGACACACCAGTGGGCAGGTCTGGAGCTTAGCTGGTTGCTGGCACCTCTAGAACTGTGGCTATATGTGTCCTACATTTACTCTACAGAGCAGTTGCTCAAAAATGGCCAGTGTTTGCTGAAGACACTGAATAGCCTGGGGAGACAGACTTCTCTACATACAGTGGAAGAGGGAGATGTACAAAGCTAAGATACAATCAAGGGGAAAATAATATTCTAGTTCATTTCTATATTTTCTTTATCATTTCTACTTCTAGTAATGAAGCTGCAACACTATAGTGTCGTACTCATAATAAAGATATTATTGTAAAATAAGTATCAGCTTTATACATTATCTTATATTTTGAGTATGCTCATGATATAATAAGCAAAACTAGCTACAGTCATGTATATTTTTAATATGTATAAAGGATATATATATATATATATGTATATACTATACTAGTCTCTCTCGCTTGCTTGCTCTTTCTTCAACACTTTGCTTAACAATATTTTTTGTACATAGCATTTCTTGAACATTAATGATCAGCTGGAACTAATAATTATGCCTCATTTGGCCATAAATTCCTAGGAATGCCCAATTTACATTAACTGTGCATCCTTTTTATTGCTTAATTATCATCTTTGGTTTAGTTTCCACACATGTATGTTTCTTCCTTTTTTTTGGTTTAGTTTTGTTTTTTGAAATCTTAAACTTACCTGGTAAACAGCAGATGCTTTATTAAGAAAACTAGAAAGGGCAAATACTCCTGCCACATCTTGATGATTTCTGTATGCTAAATGCATTGCCATGCATCCTCCCATAGAAAATCCTCCTGTAAGAAGCAAACAAAAAATACACTTAACAAAAAAAGAATATATACAGTAAATCTGAAAATACATCTAGGCCAATCTTCCATTAATACTTTTAAAATAGAGACTTTTAAAAAGTTATAGTGCTAAAAAGAAATTTAATCTACTTTCAGTCTCATAGGACAAGACCTGCTATAAGCAAATAACACTATTTCATCTATGTGGGCACTGGTAAAGAGATGCGTATTCTGAAAGAGCTAAAATTGAACAAAGAACCCATGTTCACCAAGTACAAATATTTATCATAATTCAAAATGTCAGAGTATAAGCATTATTTATTTGTCTAATGTCTCCTTGTATTTTGTTTAAACTTGCAAATACAATTAATACCATGCATCTTTTTGTCTTACTTGCCAAACTGCGAGCTCCATGAGGAGTTGTTTCTAGTGTCTGTCACGTAACAGGTTATTAGTGATCTCTAAGTTAGAAAGGATGACCAAAAATTCGATGAGCTAGTTGAAACAGTCTGTATTACTTTGGAAATTGACTTATAATGGTATAATACAAATAAAACATTTATCTATATGGAAAATCATCTATTTGCTTGACAAATGTTTGTTCTCTTTAATGTGCCAAACACTGTGTTGGTCACTGGAGATGTGCAGATTAAAATAAATAGATACTACTGTTCAGGGGGACTTTGGAAGACATACACGTCACGGTGTGCTGATGGGAGCATGGTGTGAAGGCAGCGGAGAGGCTGGTGTCTCTAAGCCTGACTACAAGCCAGAGACTTGGTATATTTCCAAACTTGAGCGAGAGCTAAAAGACATCTCACTTACATTTCATGAGAAATTAAATATGGAAAATAAACCATGTAGCCACATACAGTGGAAATACAAAAATGCAGTTTGGGATAGAATTCAGATCTCTTAATTTCCAGTCTGCTGTCTTATTTCACTTACCAAGTGTGAAGCTGATCCCTTAGTGACCATAAATTTGAACTTACTATAATATCTTTCTTTTATACACAAAGGGAATTGAGGCCCAAGAAAATTAGGTGACCCGTTCACAGTTTTACCACTAATTTGAGGTGTAAAGGTAGGACTCTTGGACTCTAGATCTCTTGCAGAAGTTTAATGTACTTTCTATCATCATCTGATATTATTAAAAGAGGATTGCTTTATCTGGGTCAGGCAGATATTATTATTTTGGATGCAGGATACAAATATATGAAAGAAGACTAACAGCTTGCAAAGTTTAGATTTTTAAAGGGGCATAATATATAATTAATAATCATGTGTAATACATATTATACCTGTACTCTCAACATTTCAGAAGAAACAAAAGGGTCTCATTAGTAGCATAGCCCCCCATGGATGAGACCACTAAAAGCCTCTTTCAAAACATCCTCCCTAGTACCCCAAGATCCAGATACATCTAAGAAAAGGTTCTTGAATGAGTTTGATGAAAGAAGAGGGAGGATAAACACCTCCAAACTGTATGTAAAATTTGCATTTGTGCATCAGATTTCCCAAAAGGTTTAACACCTCTGGGCTACACTATCCATGAATTATAGAATGACAAATATGCCCTATTGAGAGACGAAGTGCTTACCACAGACAAGATAAGCATTTCCGGTAGTTAAACATTCATCATTAAGTATGCAGAAAGAATTCTAAGCTTTACTGCTTTTTGCCACTACCTACAGACTTCTCTTCGCTTCTGAAGTTTTTCTGTGTAGTAACATTTTAACATAACATTTTTTTTCTAGGTAAAAATATTCTACATAATGCTGGGCATGGTGGCCCAGTATTTGGGAGGATCACAGGGTTGAGACCAGCCTCAGCAACCTAGTGAGACTGTTTAAAAAATAAATAAATAAATAAAAAGGGCTGAGGTGTAGCTCAAAGGTAGAATGCTCCTGGGTTCAATCCCCAGTAACACACACACACACACACACACACACACACACTCACTCACACACACACACCCCTATATATACCACTTCTGCTAAGGAGGAGAAACTCCAGTGGAGCCAGGAAGGTGGTCTAGGGGAAGGAAGGGGGAAGGGGAGGATCAATGAAGAAATCACTTCCATTGACATTATGTACATATGTGAGAATACCAATGTCAATCTCAACACCCTGAAAGAGGAAGGAGGAGAGTGGAGAGGGAGCCGGGGGAGAGGCCAACAAGTGCTGTGTGCACGTGTCAGTATCACTATGAACTGCATTATGATGTGAGACTATAATGTACACACACACACACACAAAAAAAATACAGAATATAATAAAGACTTAACATTCACTAGAAAACAGAGATTCCCCTATGGTTAGAACATCATCTGGCACATGGAAAGAGCTTAATAAATATTCATTAAATAAATAAACTTAATGTAAATTAAAGTTCAATAAAGATATTTCTACAAGGAGATACATTTGTCATAAGGAAATAGAGCTTTTTGGTGATTTGATACAAAAGTGAAGCTTGTAAGATCTAGGAGTGAATGATTCATGTGTTCCAGGACAATCATTCCTAATTCAGCTTGTGAAAAGATTGTAGCCTCAATCTTAGACCCACTAACAAAATCTCATCACATATGTCTAAGTTTTAAAAGCTCTCATGCCATAAATCAGATGTTTGAGAATCATAGCTATGTGGTAAATGGTTCAAAATTAAGTAAAATGGGTAAGAACCAAAAGTAAAAATATGATCATGATTTAAAAGAAATCCATATGCTATAATACCAATACTGTAGGAGCAAATTACTATTTTTCTGAGAAACTTAAGAGCTTGAATTATGTTTTTTCCAAATGTATCTCATGAATATGTGAGATATAATTAGTGTGACTGAGAAACTAAATTTTAAATTTTATTCAGTTTTTAACTATTTTAAATTCTAATTCAAAAAGCCACTTCTAACTGGTAGCTACCACACTGCATAATGAGTTTCTAGAGTATAGAAACTAAACCAGTGATTTGAAAAAGCATCAAAATTCATAAATGGAGCAAAAATAAAGTTAATATTTCATAAAAATAATTTTGAGGCTAAGATAAAATATAAATAAAATAATTAGTAGATAAAAATATATTAAAATGATTTTTAAGAGCATAGCTATTATAAAAATTTTACAAATTAAGTTCTTCCCAACACTTCATTTTTATTGAGCAGGGAACCTAATCACTTTATGTGGTTTCAAAGCACCTTGGTGGGACTAGCCTAACTAAAAATAAAAAGAGAAAAGAAAACATTTACCCACATACGAAATGTCTGTATGAATGCACAGAAGCACATCCTGCAGACTTTAACCTCATGTTCGATTTTCAGTAGAGTGAAGAAAACTGTACTTATTGAAGTTGTATTGTTTTAAGATTTAATCTACTTCTCTTACCCATTTATAATCTTGTGAGGTAATCTGCAATTCCTCACTAGCTGTCTTTGACAATACAATCACCTTTAGCATGGGACACTACTGTGAAAGGGACTTTGTATATTTTTCCTAAAAGAAGAAAATGTAACACAAAGGACTAGTCATTTGAATTCAATTTTCCATCAAAAGTCTAAGAGTTAATATATACTACACTGTTCATAAGTAAATAGCAAATAGTAAATTCATTGTAGGTAACAGTTATAATGGATATTTATAGTTGCTGGCCAAGTATTTAAAATGTCAAGAGTTAACATTTCAACATACACTTAAGATTAACAAGCTTAATGAAACATGTTAAAAATAATAAACTTGGCTTTATGAACTCTTTATATAAAATGAAACAGAAACAATCTATTAAAAACTATACTGAGAAAATTAAGATACTGTATCTGAAAGCAAAATCTTAAGAAAAAAACACAAACTTTGCTATCAACTGAACAGTATTTTAATAATGTCATAAAATCCACCACCATCCCAAACTTCAACAGTTCTTTCTTTTATATACCATTGTAATTATTCTGCAGACTAAAGTGTGATAAAGTCTCAAAAGATTTATATATTTCCTCTTATATAAAATTTGCAGTGTAAACAAAATATTTATTTTCCTCTGTGGAAAACTATTGGAACAACAATCCCAAGCCTTTAAAGTCCTGGTAATTGTTGAAGAATCATAAGCTGTTTAATGAATTAAGGTACTTTAACAAGTTGAAGTATGTGTAGAGAAAGGGGACAAATGCTATCATTCCTGCTTCAGGTCCAAGAAGAAACACAGAGGTTCAGGAAAATGAAGAAGCCAAGACATTTTGGTGTTAGGCTTCATCATGGGAATTCCAACTATCCCTATATTTTATTTTTATTTTAAATACAATAAAATTAATATATTGGGGTCTATAAAATAAAATATATTGACATTCTTCCACTTTTTAAAGTATTTCTACCTATAGATACAAATAAAGAAGAAAATAAGACATACAAAATCTTACTACCCATAACATGATTTTGATATATTCTTTTAAAATGCATTTAAGTTAAATTCACTCTACATGTACAATTTTATATTTAGCTTTTTCTTTCATGTAATACTTATTTGAAAGACATTCCAGAGAACTTGAAAAACTTAAAAAAATTTCTTAGTTGAACACATATTCTCTATCTTCTACATGAATATACACAGCATCTAAAGGTTCTAATAATATTCAATTTAATGAATAGACCATAATTCCCCTCATTCTGGGTACATAGATCACCCATGTAACTTACTCAAGCATGGTTCAAGAAACTGTGGCAATATGCTTATATCATCAAAATTCAAGTAATCTCTTCATATCATTTGTCAGGTTCTATACATCCGAGATTAAAATTAAACAAATTATATTAATATTTTCTCTTAACAAATTATCACCACCTAGTGGCCAAAAATGGAATCCAAAAATGAAATTTGGGATTTAATCTTTTTTTTCTTTCTGTTTTTTAGTATACTTTTATTGGTGCATTGTAGTCTCACATCATAAAATAGTTCGGAGTGATAGGGACATGCATGAACATAGTACTTGGTGTGATTATAAAATTATTGACTAAATCAAGGGACCTGGGTTCTACACCTGTGTATTAGCCAATAATCTTTTTGAATTTTAATTTTATAATTTCTGGGATGAGAATAATTGTATCCTATTTTACCTGTTGCAGGATTCAATATGAAAACAGTTTTATAATTTAAACACTAAATACAAAACACTATGATATATAATGGCAATTTAAAAACTGGTAAGTGTAATATAAATGTCAACTAAAGAGTTATTACTATCATATATACTTTCTAAGTACAACAGTACACAAGGGAAAAATTATACATGTTTCTCCAATTTCATTTCTCATATTATACTGAAAGATACTAGAAGGAATTGAAATTTCAAGATAGACTAACAGAGAAAGAGAATGTACTGACTATAAAATAGGCTTATATTATATACAATGGACAATTTTAATGTTAATAAAGTCAGAGGACAGGCTAATCTAATACTATTGATAATTTTCTCATAATACAGGATTTAAACCCTGGTTCTGCCAATGACTACATTGCCAACTTTCAGAATGCAATTTAAAATTACTGTCTTATGTGTGCTTCTCCTAAATTTTATTGTAGCCACTACAGAATCATGGGAAGTATATACAAATAAATAAATAAAATAAACATCTTTCTTTTTTTGTGGTACTGGAGATTCAACCCAGGGCCATTCTACCTCTGAGCTACATCCCCAGCCCTTTTTTATTTTTTATTTTGAAACAGGGTCTTAACTAGGTTGCTGAGAGTCTTGCTAAGTTGTTAAGGCTAGTCTGAAACCTGTAATCATCCTGTTTCAGCCTCCCAAGTACTGGGATTACAGGCATGCAACACCACACCCAGCTTCTTCATGTGTTCTTAATGGTGAGGATTCAGGAATGTCTCCAAGGAACACCCTTTTATTGAATATCTCATAAATATCACATCTGGGATGGGTAATGAACCTTTTGCCCAATTCTTCCTATCTTAACAAAAGTTTATTATTTTTTCCTATTAAGAAAGCAATACATGTATTTTGCACAAAACTTAGAAAACAAAGAATTTTTTATAGCCACACCCTGTAGTCAACTATAATTTTCTTAAGTATAATCTTACTCCTCTCTGTATTCTCAAAATCTTAAAATAGTGTGCCGGTTTAGCCTTCAATCATTCTACTAGATCTACAGCATTCACCTGTTTATGATCTACTGAATAGTCAGCCCTCCACAGTGTAGTCAGCATAATCTTTCTGAAATGCCCATTCTGCCATGTCATAGGAGTTGGGTGCATATCGACTACTACTCTATCATCCTGGGAGAACGTGCTGCGCCCCTGCTTTCTTTCATGACTGTATTTCTGTCTATTTACCAGTCAAGTTCTTATTCATTCTTAAAAACTCAGTTGCAGGGTCACCTCTTCTACAAAGCAGCTCCTAACTCCCAGAAACATTTACTTGTTCTCTCTCTCCTCACTGCTTACACTGTACCTTTTAACAAATTTCTACAACAATACATGCATTGCATTAGAACACTTAACTTCAGTATCTACCTCATTAGATTACGAACTTTCTGTTTTTTTTTTTTTACACTAGCACTTAAATGTTTATTAACAACTTGGAGATAAAACTTAATATGAGAAGTATAATTTTCAACCTGACCAAGCAAGGTTAACTAAAAATGGAAGATCATATACAATACAAAAAATCTGTTCTAAAACAGATAGGAAAGTATGCTATTATTCAAAAAGAAAATTAATTAAAGTTTCATGAGCTACTGCTTATGATTCTAATATATTTGAAAGTCTCAGTGTGTAGTTCCTCTAAAACTATGAATGATATGCAAGTGAACAATGTTCCAAATAAGTGTTCAATGTTCCAATGTTCATGTATAGGGTTGGACGACATTTGAAGGTCTTACCTACTAATATCCTGTTCTTCCTGATGCCACTCTTTACTTCATCATTAATCAAGTCAGTAAGCACTTCACACATTACATTAATTGATTCGAGGTGTTCTGGGCAGTCATTAGATATTTTAAATCTGTCAAACCATACATTGGAAATTCCTCCCTTCATAGGAGTATATGGCCTGTTTAAAACAAATAGGAAAGAATGATATTAAGTGGTTGTTTTAATTCCCAAAAGATTACAGTGCTTTGAATGAATAAATTTCAACTTTTCTGAGTTCTATGTTATATAATTCACATGAAGATACCCCCATGCATATTGTATTATTTTTACTATACTTACACTGATTCCATTAACATGTATTAAAGCCAGTTCATCTTTACTTAATGGTCTTTTTTAAGAAGTGGGACAGTTATAATCTGGAATAAGCTGTTACTTTTTAAATAATATATATATATATAAAATTAAGGTATTCCAAATATTGTTTTAATCAATTACAACAGAGTTAAGGGGTTTTATGTTCCGATTCTGTGTTGGTAAAGGTAAAAGAATCAAGAACAAAACTATCTCAGAGATCCTTGTAGGCAAACACAAAGAGGTCTAGGGGATAATTTGAAAAACATAGGGAACCAAAGATTAGCCAAAGATAAGGGACTGGAGTTTGACAAAAGATGGTGCTCATCATTGGGCAAGCCCTCATTGCCTCTTTACTTCATTGTGAAAACAGGATTCACTTTATATGTAAAAGTGCCACAGAAAACATAACCAGGGACAAAAGACCCATCATGACTAAAAAAATCTAAACCAATAACAAGTAACTTTGCCTTCTGATGACAGGATTCTTGTATCTGATGACAGATACAGGATTCTTCTTACACCAATGCCTCTTCTACTTTAGCTGCATTCTCTCTCCAAAGTTAGTGCAATAAAAACATGCAATGTCCACCCAATCTTTAGGACCAATGGATAGTGCTGAAGGGAACAGGAGAACAACTCCCCCATTTTTCTATATGGATCATACCACTCCAAAAGAAGTAGGCATTCACATTCGGGTCCTGGAAAGTTTCTTAGAGAAGCTGAAGAAACATGGAAACAAGAAAGGTGTTCTGACTCAAATTTAACAAACATTTATATACAGGGATCTTCTGCTTATTTACTCAAACAGAATCATGTCATATACATTACTTTATAAAAAAACTCTCTAAAATTTGAATGTATATGATGAATATCCCTGTAAGTCAGTACATAGAAACCTAACATTTTCCCTAACTTATGTAACTATACAAAATTTTACAAATATGGGATATATATAAATTTTAATTGCCATATATATGTGTTATTTTGATGTATTTAATATAAATCTTATTTAAGTTTTGCTCATTTCTTCATCCCTCTCTTCCTTTCCCTCACACACCTTATCCTGTATATTAGGTAAACTATGTTAATGAACTGGAAATATATTCTGCAATTTTTTTCACACATATATTAAAACATGTATTTATAAGATTTTTTGAGCAGTATTGCCTTTCAAAAATGGAATACTTAATGCCTGACTCCTATTCTTATATGCAATACATTCTTTTTTAACACTATCTCCTAGATATCCTTCCATCCGATACAGTTTTCACCCATCCTTTTAAATGTCTATATTATATGCTCTAACATAAAGATGTTCTACCTTTTAATAAGCCATTCTCCTACTAATGAGCATTCACTTGGTACCCAGGTTCTAGCCATTTAAGAACAATGCTGCATTAAACATATATGCATATAAGTTTTTATGTTCTGGGACTTTTATTCCTACGAAGCAGGGACCAAAAAACAGGACTGCTGGGTTGAAAGGTATAACTTATCTTAATAGATGTTGCAAAGTTGCTTCCATAAAGGGGTTGAAAAAATTCACCTTTTTACAGCACAGGTTGGAGAACATCCTTTTGTACTCAGCAATAAGTACTTACATACTTTAAAATCTTATCATTTAAGGGTATTAGATAAAATTTAAAAATTAACTTTATTGAAGTAGAACATACATATATAAAAGTACACATTTTAAGTACCTAGTCAGCTCTACAATGATACCCAACATTCTCCTAGAAAATCCCATCATACCCCTTGCAGGCAATTTCCATACACTTCCCAGGCCACCAGAGTGCTTCTACCACTGATTAATTCTGCCTATTCTAAAACTTGATATAAATGCAAGCGCCAACTCATGTCACTTGCTACTTTTTTTCTATTGGGCTTTTTTTTCTTGTTAGTTTAGAAGAGCACTATGTCTAATATTGAAACATATGTGTCGTTTGGGTTTGTAATTACATGTGTATTGCACTGTAATTATACAATGCATTGTAATTATACATCATAGTGAAATTCATAGTAGTATATTGCACACATGCAGACATCACTTGGTCAGTTTTCCTCCCCACAGTGACATCTATTTTCCAAGTAGTATTTTCCAAATCTATTTTTGAATATTGACATGTATTTAAGGTATCTTTTTTTACCAGATAAAATATTTTACATTTGATATGTCTTTTTAAAAAATATTTAAACTTATTTTCCTGATTTAAGATTTTTCCCAATTCATAGATCTTAACATAGAATTCCACATATTCTAAGATTTTTGTTTGCATTCTTACTTTTAAGTCTTAAATTTGGGGGAAATTTATTTTTATACATGGAATGACCTAAAGGCTTAAATTCATTTTGTCCCAGATGGATATGCAACTGTGCTTGAGGAGGGAAGGAAGAGAAAGAAGGAAGGAAGGAAGGGAAAGAAGGAAGACATGAAGGCAGGCAGCTAGCCAGCTACTCTTTGCAGACTAAGGTAAAATTCCACCTTTGCCATATATTTAATTTGACTCTATATTATCTAGTCTTTCTCAACCTGGATTCTATGATAGAATTAATCCATAATGCCTACAACTTTCTTTCTCTCTTTCTCTCTCCATATGTTCCATATGTGTGTGTGTGTGTGTGTGTGTGTGTGTGTGTGTGTGTAGTAACAAGAATGGTACTAGTTCTATATTATCCTGAGGGAAATAGAGAAAACAGTTGCTCAAATAATTTTCTGTGTTCTGTGATCACGTGAAGAACTTTGAGAAAAGCTTTACTTTGTTCCACTAATCTATTTATCACCTAAATACACCTATTTATCAGTTAGTAACATATTGACAGTGTTAGAGTGGTTTTAGCGCATGCTCTGAAGTTGTTTGCAGTAAGCCTCTCTCTTCCTACCATTAATCAAAACATTTAGCAAACTTTAAAATACTTCCAAATAATTTGCTTTAAAAATCCTTTTGGAATTTTAATTAATGTTGCATTACTGTCTGAGAATTAACACTTTTGACAACAAATGGACAGGAGGGCAGCATTCTGCAGCCTGAGCGCTCCGGGCTCCTGCACTGCTCTTCAGCCCGGCCTCACTTGGTGCTGAGAAGACAAAATCCTGCATAGGCTCTCTACTAGGATTCCTACAGGACCTAAATTCCCCTTCATTCCCATATACCTTCTGACCCCAGAAGCTGCTTGGCTCAAGAGAGGTGGATAAATTCAAATTAGAAGAGGAGAAGAGGTGGAAAGAATTCAAGCCTTTCTCCTCCCAGAATCCTCCTCAGGATGAACCTCTTACAGCACTCTGAAAATAAAAGCAGGTGCTTTCCACAGAGTGGTTAATAGACAAAAAGAAATCCCAATTGTATTCGAATTGTCACTGAAATCACAGTGAAGTTCCAAATCAAAACTCAATATACAAAACTCATTCTAAAGTTCAAATCAGACTGAAAGCCGTTTGAATTCTTTCTACTTCCCTTTCCATTTTACTCTGTTATTTCTCTAAGTGTTTATTTATCTGTCTAAGCACTTAAATAAGGATGATATCATAGGCTCAAATGTGAATCATTCTGGGAACTGAGCCATTAATGGAAAAAAATGATACTCACTTAACTTTTTTTCCTTTGACAATGTCTTATTTAATTAATTAGAGATAGATGCTCTGTGGAGGTAGAATCTCAATATAAATATTTTACAATCTGGTAGCTTTTAGTTCTCTCACTTCTCTAAGAAAACTAAAATTTTCTGTTCAAAGGGAATAAATAGGCAGGAAAATTTAATGAGACAAAGAATAATTTAGAACATTTTTGCTAAGAAAACATAATCAAGAATGCCTAAGTCTCTAAGATGTTAGAATAATCTTTAAATAAAGTAGAAAAGATTGTTTTTTAAACAGCTACAATAAAAAAATCTGGCACATATGTTATAGTCATTCACCTTGTTCCTCAAATTAATCATTTTATTAGCTGGTATAAAACAGCTCAGACATTACCACAATAAATAAATATGTTTGGCAAAGAACATCTGTGAGCTCCTAAATCAATCAATCAATCAACCCATTACACACTGGTAAAATATTAAGCTAGAATAAAATGTCCAAGGTTATTTAAAAAATAAAAAGACATTCAGCTTGAAACTCCTGAAGTCATAAAAATCAAAAGGTCCTTCACAACCTGTCAGATGACAATTTGGCTTTAGTCTTCCTTTTTGTCCTCGCTCATAACCTGTAAGATGACAATCTGGCTTTAGTCTTCCTTTTTGCCCTTGCTGCATCGCACCTTCCCTCAGTATTCACTATGTTCCAGTCATATCAGCTTCCTTTTCTTCTAGCAGAACCAGCTCATGATTGATCCAGGAGCCTCGCATCTGATACCCCTCTACCTCAAAGCTCTTCGCCACCTCTCTGCATGGTGGGCTCCCACTGACCATCTAGGTCTTAGCTCAAATGTCACCTCAGAGGAGCTCCTCTGACTCTCCTGCAACACACAGACTTTCCATTCAGTTACCCTCCATAACTATCATAACACCATCCATCATCATTTGAATTGTAATAGTTAGCTCCCCTTTCATTTTCCATCTCTGTGTAAGCTCCCTGAGAGCAAGGACTTTATCTTTTCCATAGGGAAGAACAAAGCCTGATATACAGTAGATGCTACATAAACATTTACTGAATGACAGATATCAATAATCATTTGTGTCAACGGGAATGATACGTGCCAGTTAGGAATAGCTGAATGTCTAACCTTGCTTTATTTGTGCTTTGAACATCTTTTGACTTTAACTCTTGTAAAATTCACAGTGTAATTTCTAGAAAATGGTCAATTTTTTGTTGCTTTGAAATAAACAAAAACAAGACACACACATACATACATGTGTATATATGTATGTGTGTGTAGATATACACACACACACACACACACACACACACACACAATTAGGTATTTAAGTGCACTATTTTAAACTTACCAGAGAAGTAAACTAGTAATAGAGTTCCTGACTAGTATGCCTGTGGTATAGATTTGCTTGTATCAGGAAACAGATCTCCTGATATACTTCAGATAGAAATCTTAAGAGATGAAGTAAAGACAAATCCACTGTTTACTATGCCTAACTAAAAAGTATCAACATCAATTTTATACACATTTAATGAAAAGTATAAACATTCAATTTATGTGGAAAAACAGTGAATCAAAAAGTACAGACACTACAGAAATATCATTACTTTCATAATTTTTCAAAACACCAAGAGAAACTATATCATCATAAAAATTATAAATGGCTTATTAAAATGCTATTTTTCTAAAAATGGAAATTCTAATTGTAAACCCAAACTAAAAAAACCTCTAATTGTAAATATAGGTTAAATATGTCACAGAAATAAAAATCTTTATTGGGTACTTCAATTAGAGTCCACATTAATATAATAAAAATACAGCTATGTGTTCCATTTTAATTAACACAGCAAACTGCTGGCTCTCACTTAATATGTCCCTACTTAGCTGATTAAAAACATCTATTAAATATAGTTAAGGAAAAAGAATACTTATAACCCAAAATGGCAATTCTGAATTCTGAATAACAATATGCTATAATAGCCCACAATGGAGTAAATAAAATAGACTATTGTTCTCTTCTTAAGTTCCTTAAAATATGCATAACTATTAAAAACAAAGTTATAGACTTGTTTGGTGGAGTTTTCAACCTATGTAGATGAAATGCGTATAACAATTATAAAGGGGGAGGATAAAGGGACCTATATAGTTTAAGGTACTATAGTACACTTAAAGTGGTAAAAAGTTAACTCTAAAAAGAGGAAAGGCTTGCTATCTATAGTATACCCTAGCACAATCGGGCAAAAAGGGAATAGATAAATTAAAATGAAACATTAAAAAGTTCAAATAATTCAAGAGAAGGGGAAATGGGTTACAGAGGAACAAAAAGCAGTAAATCTAAATTTAAACATAACAATTCAATGTTATATCAAATGTAAATGGCTTAAACAAATCACTTAAAAGACAGGAATTGTTCACTTGGTTAAAGAATAAAACAAAGTTCAACCAAATGTCAATATAAAAACATAATAAATACAATTGATATAAATAGGTTAAACATAAAAGGCTGGAAAATGAAGTATTATACAACACTAATCAAAAGAAAGTAAAAAGATGCAAGAAGTAAGCATAAGAAAACTGATGTTATTAAACATAAGGTATTATAAGAAAATAAAAATGACCCTTTAATAAAATAGTAGCCATCAGTGAAGAAAACAATAATCCTACATGGTTATTTATCTAAAAATATTGCTTAAAAATACATTAAGAGAAAACTGACTGACCTACAATCATAGCTACAGATTTAAAATTCCATCCCTGAGCTGGGTGTGGTGGTGCGTGCTTATAATTCCAGTATTTGGGAGGCTGAGACAGGAGGATCCGGGTTCATGGCCAGCCTCAGCTACTTAGTGAGGCTCTCTGCAACTTAGTGAGACCCTGTTTCAAAATAAAGAATAAAAAATAGGGCTGGGGGTGGAGCTCGGAGGTTGAATGCCCCTGGGGGTTCAATCCCCAGTACCGCAAAAAAAAAAAAAATCCCTTGGTAACTAATAGAACCATTTAAAAATAATCACTAAACATACACAAAATTTGAGTAATACTATCATCCCCTTCAACGCTTGACATTTGTGGAACTCTATACACAGAAATGCACAAGAATAGATACCAAGACAGAAAACAAGTCCCAATAAAACAAGTCCAATGAGTATCAAAAGACTGAAACTATATAGGATATGTTATCTGACAATAACGGAATAAAATTAGAAATTACTGGCATTAAGGTATCTAAAATGGCCCAAGTGTTTACACTAGGAAATTAGCAACATATTTCTAAATAACCTACCTGGTTAAGAAGGTCCCAGAATTATATTTTCTATTTTTGGCTAGAACAATAAATTCCACAAGTCTTTCCTACAAAGTGACTAATACTTCGTCAAGAGGTAGAGGTCTATGTTTTCTCCCCAAACAAGTGCAAAAAGACAAGACAATGAAATAAAGGGCATAAAGATTGGAAAGAAAATAGCACCACTGTCTTTATTCACGGACCATGTGACTATTTACACAAAAACATAAGGAACACACTAAATAGTTACTAGAAACACTAGCTACTAGGATTATTTATTTTAGGATGATAGAAGGATGTAAAAATGAAATTCATTTCCATACACCAGCAACAAATAATAAGAAAATTAAATACTTAAAAATTATATCTAAAATAACATGAAAAAAATATCTGTGAGCAAATAAATAAATTTAGCAAGAGACCGTTACATTGAAAAATCCAAATCACTGCTGAGAAACATTAATAAAGACCTAAAGACATAGTAAGACATATCTATGTGCATCTATGGAAGATATCAATTTTCTATAAGTTAAACTGGAGACTCCATATAATTCTAATCAAAATCAAAATAAGTCTTTTTTGAAATTGATAAGTAGATTTTAAAATTCACATGTAAATGCAAAGAACTTGGGACAATCAAAACTTGGACCATCTGATTTCAAAACTTCCTGTAAAACTATGTTAATCAAAACAGTTTTGTCCTGGTCTGAGATTAAATAGAATAATAGAATACAATAGGGTCTAGATGAGAATCCATTAAAATATGTTCACAAAAGACTTTGTACAAGAACATTTATAGCATCATTATTCATCGAACCCCAAACTGGAAATAATCTAAATGTCCATCAACAGTAAAATGGAGAGAAATTGTGTCACAGACATACAATATACCATTTACTCATAAGTTTAAAAAGGAACTATTGATGCACGCTTGTGGATGAACTTTAAAAACACTACATCTAAACCAGGCGTGGTGGTGCACGTCTGGAATCCCAGTACTTCAGAGGCTAATTCAGGAGGACCACATGTTCAAGGTCAGCATCAGCAACCTAGTGAGACCCTGCTTCAAAATGAAAAATACAATAGTCTGGGGGTATAGCTCAGAGGTAGAATGTCTCTGGGTTAAAATCCCCAGTATAACACAACACCCCCCCCACACACACACTACTAAGTCTAGAGAAAGAAGCTAGACATAAAGATTAAATGATTTCATTTAAATGGAAGTTCAAGAACAGGCAAAACTAGGCTATTGTGATAGAAATCAGAACTGCAATAGCCTATAAGAAATAAGAATAGACTGGAAAGAGGTACAAGAACACTTTCTGGGGTGAAAGGAACATTAATTTTGGTAAACAGGTGCATGTATTTTTCAAAATTCACTGAACTATATACTTAATTTTTTGTATTATACTTTAAATTTTACTTTTAAAGCAACACATTAAGACTTATGGATGAGCCGGGTGTGGTGGCGCATGCTTGTAATCCCAGTACTTGGGAGGCTGAGACCAGAGGATCCGGGTTCGCGGCCAGCCTCAGCTACTTAGTGAGGTCCTCTGCAACTTAGTGAGACCCTGTTTCAAAATAAAGAATAAAAAATAGGGCTGGGGGTGTAGCCCGGAGGTAGAATGCCCCTGGGTTCAATCCCTGGTACCACAAAAAAAAAAAAAGACTTATGGCCATAAGATATCATTAAGAAAGATGCAAACCATAAGAAAAGATATTTGGATTCATATCTCCAACAAAACCAAAAATTTCATCCGAAAAAATACAGAGCTCTAACAAGCAATTAAAAAAAAAGACAATCACATAAAAGCATGGGCAAACAATTTGAATAGGCATTTCTTGTGAGAATATTCAATTTTAAATAAACATATGAAAGTGCTCATCAATAGCATTAAAGAAATACAAATTAAAAGTAAAGTGGAAAACTGCTACACATCCCGACATTGACTATAAATTAAAAACACTAACTATGGAAAATATTCAGGTGGATATGAAACAAATGCAATTCTCACACAAGGCTGGTGAGAGTGTAACTACAGTCTGTCTGGAAAAACATTTGGCATCATGTACCTAAGCTAATAAGAAGCTTAACCTGCTTTTTATTTTTCATTTGCATTTATTTCCATAAATATCTGGCTTGGTAAAAGGTGTAGAATAGTAGGCATCATTTCAATGATGTGAGGCAAGATACATTCTAGAACAAAACTGGTTAAGTAACAAGTCATTTAATCCTGCATACAAACTAAACGGCATCAATGGAAAGATGTAAAAAGACACTATTTTCAGTATGCCCTGGGAAGAATAGCCTAGTCAATGGAAAACCTACAGTGTAGAAAATCCTAAGGGTTCACAGTGATGAAAACAAAACCAAGAGAGATACACAGTACTGTAAATTTGGACAACATCAGAAAGTACACAACAAAATGTCAATGAGCAAAAGCTTGATGCATTTTTTAAAGGCTGTTAGAGTTTACTTTGATCCAGTACCAACTATATTAAGAAGAGTGAGAGGTAAGGAAGGCCTCCTTTGGATGCTATTTGCAAGAGAGTAAACAAGGTAGAGGACTCAGGACTCTTTATTAGCAGCACAATAAACACTGTCACAATAGATGAAAGGAAGGCAGCATCAGCTATCTTTACTCTCCCAAAGGAAGTCATACTATACTACAAAAGCTATGTCTATTGTCCAAACTCCTACCTACACAGACTAAACAGTTGTTTAGAACATCAGTCAGAGGTCTCCAAAGAGCACAGTATACTATGAATACCAGAATATTTTAATAAAATGTGATTAAATAGCACCTGAAGTTTGGAAACCAAGTTAAATACTTGGGCTTAATGACGCTATAGGCCTCCTCAATCTGGGCTCATCAGTTAAAAGTGGTCCAGCATGCATCACCTACTTCAACTAAAACATCATGTGTTCACTCTGGATTTATCCTCTTACTAATCAATTCCTGGAAAGAATAAATACAACCCTGTAGGATCTATAATTCCTATGTTACCACAACAAGGTATACTTTATAAAAATTTTTTACCATAACAAAGTATACCTTTTGAAAACTCCCATAAGCATAAATCATTACAGAAAATTTTCAGTATTATATACAAATCCACTGTTCCTCATTCCTACTACAGTATTTTAAATTGCAACAACAAATTCTGAAGCATATTTATTCACTATTCACTAAAAGTATTCTACCTGTCAGGCTCTGTGGTAAGTGCTTATGTATACTAAATACCTAAGAGTCTATAAGAATACAAAAATAAATTATGATATAAACTGCTCTAGAAATAAGTCCAGCACAAGATAGGAAAAAAATGTAGCTAAGTATTCTCTCTTTTAACTTACTTTCACTTAACTACCACGAAGGATTAACCAGAGCTGCCCTGATGCTCAGGGCAGGCTAAATGCTGATGAAGAGGCTTCATTCTAGCATACCCTCACATCTTTGCCTCTGCAAATTGAGCTATATGCTTCTGTACTTTCTAAGAGTCAACTAAGTTGTTTCTCAGATTTATTTATGCCTATTTTATTTTTGTTGCATTTAGATAAGTTATTATTATTTAAAATAACATCTTGGAATTTATTTGCAAAAGTTTGCTAATTAAAAGTGAAAATTTGAGTAAACTGTGAACACTGAACTTAAGTAAAAATGATGATCTGATCTAGAACAGTGACTCTTAACATAGGACTTGGAAGTCCTCTTTTTTTTTTACTAGGGATTGAACCCAGGGGCATTCTACCTCTGAGCTACAACTCCAGCCTATTTATTTATTTATTTATTTATTTATTTATTTAGAAACAGGGCCTCACTAAGTTGCAGAGGGGCTCACTAAGTTGCTGATGCTATTCTAGAACCTGTGATCCTCCTGTCTCACCCTCCCAAGAACTGGTATTATAGGCGTGTGCCATCTTTCCTGGCTTGGAAATCCTTTCTAAGACTTAATCAATTAATTAGCATTCAAATTGAGATGTACTGTTCACATAAAACACATGCTGTATTTCAAAAATTAACATAAACAAGTGAATGTAAAATACCACTTTAAAAATGTTTATTTTGATTACATGTTGAAATAATATTTTGGATATACTGAGTTAAATAAAATAATTATTAATATGAATTTTACCTATTTCTTCTTCTTTTTCTCAATGTGGTGCTATGAAAACTTACAGTTATATATGTAGTTCATATTACATTTTTATTGGTGCCAACAAAACTTATAGTTCACATTACATTTTTATTGGTTAGTATGGTCTAAAATGTTTAATGAGCCAGGCATGGTGGCACACACCTGCAATACCAGTACTCAGGAGGCTGAGACAGAAGGATCGCAGGTTTGAAGACAGCCTCAGCAACTTAGCAAGACTCTATTTCAAAACTAAAAAAAAAATACCAAAAAAAAAAAAAAGGCTGGGGGTGTAGCTTGGAGGTAGAACACTCTGGGTTCAGTTCCTAATACCAAAAATAAATAAATAAACAAATAAATAAGTAAAATAAATAAATAAAATGATCTATCTATCTAAATATTGATTATGAAAACATAACAAAAAGTTATTAGGAATTCAGTGAATCATTTCAGTGATTCTCTGAAATGTGTTTGGCCTAAAGTTTGAGAAACACTGACCTAGAAATCATATTACAATTGGTGATGAAACATGAAACTCAGAAGATTAAAATTATTAATTCCTAGAGTTACGTTTCCAGTGGTCTTCCTTGTATCAAAATTACCTTTGTATTTAGACTGAAATATACTTATGTGTCCCATTCTCATAGAAACACCATTACCTTTTCCCCTCCCAACTTTATCTTTCCTAAAAACTAGTAAAAAATAAGAAGCACTACCGATATTTTCGAAGGCATTCAGTTTACAGGACAAAAATAATCCATTGGTCATCAGATCTTTTACCTGTACTACCAAATTTCTAAATTATTAATTATATAAAGCAATAACTTTTTGAATCTTCAACCTTCCATTATCATTTTTACTGTGCTTCTTTCAATTCAATCAACTAGGTAAATAAATTCTTATTAGTGTATATAAAAAGAGCCTTTAAGTCCTGGTTCTTTTTCTCCTTAACACTAAGTTAGTGGAAAAATAAAGTAAAATATTTACATAAGCACAGCACGTAATGTGCTTAATAAAAATAAATCAGGAACAGATAATAAGAAATCAGATTGAGTTGCAAAGCTCAGCACATTATTTCATTTACCAAAAATAAGTTGTAAACCTCAGTTTAAAGCATATGTTCAGAATAAAAAACTGGGTGGATACTCACCTAATATTTATAAAAAGCAGTTTGACATCAAAACTCTACCAGCCTTATTACTGTGAATTAAATATACCTACAGTTCATATAATCTAAATATTTATTAAAGAGTCAATTCCATATTTCTATTCTGGTTTACTGATTCAAAAAACATAACGTTATTTCTAAATAATCCTTTTAAACACGGAAAGAATGTTATGAAACCTTTTACCACAGATTATGAACTCTGGTTAACTAAATTGTCAGAAAAATTATACTTGTTGAAGTTATTCAGTTGTCTTTTGGGGTGAATGAAGAGAAGACTTTGAAAGATGATCAATCCTCAAGCCAGAGGAAGCAGCGTCAGGCAGGCTGTGTACTGACAGTTTGAATTGAGAACTATAGGGAACCCTTTATAGAGCGGGAAATTACTCACCTGGCAAAACTTGGCCCAAGTGTCTAAATACAAAATAAAGAATACACTCAGGAAGAAAAGTATCTTAATTTAAATTTAAAATACCTTAAATACAGAATCAAATTTAAAAAACACTTAGCTGGCACATCTCCATGTATTTTATGCCACAGAGTTATACTGAAAGTAAGATAAATTACTGCATACCTGGGAGGAGCTGTTGGATAAATAATTTTTATGTGCTGGAATGTTAAATCTTGATTTAAAACTTGCTTGATCCACCTTCGGAGTCCTTGTCCAGAATCACCTGATAAATCACAAAATGTAGAATAAGATAAACATTTTAATAATACAGTTTATTTAAAACAGTCTATAGGCTGAGACAGGAGGATCCATAGGTTCAAGGCCAGCGAGAGGTGATTTAGGGAGACCCTGTTTCAAAAAAAGAAAAAAAGGGGGGGCTGGGGAGATAGTAGCTCAGAGGTAGAATGCCCCTGGATTTAATCGCCAGTAACTAATACACACACACACACACATACACACCGAAAAACAAAAAAACAACAACCAAAATACAGTCTATAATTTTCATGTCACACAAAGGCTGGAATAAGGGATTTAAAAAAATCTATACAGAAAACTTCCTGCACAGAAACTTATTTATCAATATGACTTAGTTGCCCAGGCATTAGTAGTAGTAATAATTTTGATTATTATATTTCTGGCTTTAATGCTGATCACTTTAGGCTTTCTGATTTATTTAATGGATATAATAAAATAGATTTTTCTAAAAAGAAATTCTTTATATCTGATTCTTAAAACTATCATTTCTTATCCAACTTTTAAAAGGAATAAATTCCTAAAGTGACTGTTAAAGCTATTGTATTAGTTTGCTCCTAATTTTTGTAGTTGGAGCAACCTAATACAATTTTTTTTGGTTAAAACAACAACAAGCCTCCAAAAGGAGTATTCAGTATATTTTTAGCTTTAGAAATCAGAATTTAATTTTGGCAGCCTGTTGACCTAAAATGACCTAAAGTCATGATTATATACTCCATGGCTGGAAAATAACCAAAATTCATGTAATAACTAGTGTATATGCATTTGCCTACAGAAAAAAAGGAAATATAGGTCTGTCATATGTAGCTCTGAAAAGGAAATTTTAGAGGTCATGACTTAAATATTTAATCAATTAATTCGCTAAAACACCAATTCAAAGATTATCTACTGAATAATTATTAATGTGCCAAGCACTGTGTTTACTACTAGTGTGGCAGTGATGGGGAACATTAGTTTATTATGAGAAATAGGCATTAGTCAACTAATCACAAATACATGTGGAAGACAAGTGTAATGCTACAAACATGAGGCACTTGGTATTGTAAGGGTTTATTACATCCAGAATTGAAATAGTTAACGATTTCAAGGACAACCTCACTAAAATGTAAGCTCCAAAAGACAAGGTTCATTTTTTTTTATCCACTGAGTTGTTTATTAGCCTTTAACCTGGATGATAAAGACCTATTTTCAGTAAGTTTTATATACCTCAATGTTGATTTAAATACATAAGAAACACGCTATACTTGCATAATCAGAATTGAATAAATTATTTGCCTAAAGGGGGAAATACACACACACATACACACACACACACACACACACAATGGATGATTCTGGGTTTCAGAGACATGGTACAGGAAATTAAAATATCAGTAATATGAGTATATATGCAATATCAGTAAAAATATCAGTAATATGAAATTAAAGAGTAAGGATAGTTACTTTAAACAAAGTGGTCCAGGGAAGAAAACAAAATCTAAGAGTTCTTTCTAAAGATATTATGAATAAACTAAGTTATTTATAAGAAGGGTTATAATATTGGGAAATTTCTGGGTACTTATGAACACCCCCGGGGGCCTATTATTACTACCATTCTCCTAATTGTAAAGCTTTGCGAATCTCTTGGACACCTCATCTCATAGAAATATTTCATCAGTCAAATCTTTCTTTTTAGTCATCATTGGCCCTCTTCTTCTCTATTTTCAAAACGATACATCCTAGATCAGGGGTTTTCACCTTAGCCCACTTAAATACTAAATTTGGAATCAGAGAGATTTGGGCTCAAATCCTATTTCACCACCACTCACAGTCACAGTTGTGTGACCTTGTACAAGCTGTTGAAGCTATCTGGTCTCATTGTCAAAACGAAAAAAAGAATACTTCCCAGTACTGCTCACATCTAGTTCTCCACCCCATCTTTCCAATCCCTTCCACGATGCAATCACCATGCCATTTAAGGCTACACATGTCCCAGCTCAAAGACTACTTTCTTGGAAAAATCTGACAAACTCTTTATCCTCCAAATGCCTTAATAATGCCTAACCGCAGTTTTTTGTTTCCTTACTATTCACTTGGCAGTAAATTATGCACCATCTTGTGATTTCCCATGCACTGTTGACTCATTAAATTGTTTTTGTTTTTAAATTTAGGTAGGCCCCCTGAGGACACCAGCTGCATCTCATTTCTTTAAAAATAAATAAATAAAAAAGACATTTCCTGAGAACTTACCCTGGGCCAAGCACTGTGGATGTGAGGATTAAAACGAGGGCCCTTACTCTAGAGGTGCTCATAACCCAGCCCAGAAGAAAGATACGTAATTACAGATGAGAGTAAGAAACGTTATGTAGAATGAAGAGCAGGTCCCAGACCTGTCCCTGGGACTCAAAGAGTTGACTTAGAGGTTTAATGACAGAGGGATAAAGGGGAAGGTAAGAAAGAGAAGCAGGAAAAAGAAAAGAGAGGAAAGCATTCCAGCCCTGGCACGGTGCCACACAGCAAGGAGATACTCAGTAAATATCATCTAAGTTAACCTGGAATCTCAATTGTCTACATTAGTGTGGGAGACTGGAGAAAGAATGCAGTGGTAAATTATCCACTGCGGAGGAAAACTCAAATCACTAGTAGCTGATCCTACAAAGTACTAAATAATCTGTGTGCCTTTACCAAAAGATTTACCTTACGGACGTGCTCTGTTTAAACTTGGGCGAAGGATGGGAGCGGGGGAGAGGGGAGAGGCAGTAAGGGCTGCACTGGAGGGAATGTGGTGGATGGAGGGCTGGGCTGCGGGACAGCAGGGACAAGGGCTGGAAGCGAAGATGGTGGCCCCTGACTACACGATGGAAGCAAGAAGACCAAGGAGGCCGGTGGGGCAGGTGACAGTGTCCGCGCGTCCACGGTCAAGGGCTAGGCAGGTACACCTTCTCGGAACCCACCGAACCCCTTCTGGGCTACTGGGAAACACTGGGTAACAGAGGGAAGGATGTGCCCACGCTGCAGAAAAACAGGACGTGAAACTGCAATCCACCTGAGCCGTGCAGGAAGATCAGCGAGGCGCTGTGCCTCCCGGCCGGCGACACGACGCAGCGCTGCAGCCGAACTGAGCCCGACGCGGCCGCCATAGCGGAGGCCAGGACTCCACACGCGCAGCCCCGTGCTTCCGCTGCCGCGGGGCCGCGCACGCAGGCACGCACACCGCGCACGCAGGCACGCACACCGCGCGGGAGCGCGCCTGGCATCGCGCAGGCGCAGTGGGCAGTCCCGCTCTGTAAACCTTTTGGGGTCTGGGGCCAAGTCTAAGGCAGCTGTAGTTGTACTGAGGTTTTTGTTTTGCTAAGAAAGGTATTTCCCGAGTTTTAGCCTCCTATGGACTATTGTAATGACTAATGGATACACTTAGGCCGCCAGCATTTGCTGTAGGATTTTTAACTGCAATTTTAACGTGTTATTGTGTTTGAAATTTAACAGGTATTTTCAACTTTGGGACTTGCACCAAATCTTTGCAGCTTTTGCATAGATGGTAAGCCGGCCATATAATAATTCCTCTTTGTGCCTTCTTTTTTTAACATAGTTGACAGAGCAAATCTAGTTTAATGAAATAGAGCTCACACCCATTAGGATGGCTATTATAAAAAGAGTGAAAAATAAATATTGATGAAGATGTGTAGAAATTGGAGTCCTTGTGCATTGCTGATGAGAATGTAAGATAAAGTGGAAACACTTTGCTGGTTCCTCTAAAAGTTAAAACATGGAATTACCATATGATCCAGCAATTCTATTCTCTATTATCATAAAAGAAATAAAAGCAGAAACTCAAACAGATACTCATACACCAATGATAGCAGCATTATTCACAATAGCCACAAGATGGAAACAGCCCAAATGCCCATCTATTGGTGAATGGATAAACAATATTTTATATATATATATAAAATATATATTATATTTTATTTATATATATAAATATATGTTATATATTTATATATTTATATTATATATATATTATATATAATATAACATAATATATAATATATATTATTATATATAATACACTATATATTATAATATATATTATATATATAAATATATATATTATATATATATATATACACAATGGAATATTATTCAGCCTTAGAATGGAATGAAATTCTGATTGATAATATAACATAGATCAACCTTGAAAACGTTATGCTAAGTGATGTAAGCCACACACAACTGGACAATTGTCTGATTCTACCATGTGAGGTATCTAGAATAGGCTAATTCAAAGAAAACAGAAAGTAGACTAGTGTTTACTAGGGACCAAGAGGAAATGGGGAGTTAATGTTAAATCAGTGCAAAGTTTCTGTTTAGGATAATAAAACTCTTTCTGGAAATGGACAGTGGTGATGGTTACACATTGTTCATGTACTTAATGCCCCAAACTGTATGCTTGAAAATGGATAGCAAGTTTTATGTTATACATATTTACCATCATTCTAAAAAATACCAAAATATGGAATTCTTATATAAAAGCCTAAACATAGGTAACTTTTAATACCAACACTGTAGCCAACCCAGTGGCGTTAAGCACCAGCCTTCCTTTCATTGTAGTATGCACCATATTTAAGCAATCACATGTTATTTTTATTTGTTCAAGGTGTTTGCTCTGCTCCCCAGTTACTCAACTGCTTACTCTCAAGGGTTTGCCCAGTGGAGCTCTGTGCAATCACAGTGTTGTACTAATGCTTCACTGGGAATGGTCCCACATGCCATTAATTAACAAGATTAAGAAGAAAATGAGTCATTTATCTAACATCCATAGATCTGCAGCTGAGAATACTGAGAGTCAAGTCACTGAGGAGGACAGACTGGAGTGAGCTAAACTCTGACAGCCAAGTCTTAAAAAACACATCTGTCTCTACACCTGCCTTCTCCACATAAGTTCCAGAAAACTTTCAGGAGCCAGGAGAGAAGAGGGCAGTGTTACCAGAAGAAGGCCGTAGGAGATATGCCAGGAAGGCGTGAGTTTTACTCTTAGAATTCCACTCACTGCTAGTAAACCTTGCAGAACGCACTACTTTGTGCTTTTAAGACAGTAAAAGATGAGGAACATAATGGTTTAATAATTAGGATTATTACTGTTAATAATGATAAGCAGCAGATACAGGATTTACTAGGTGGCAAGCCCTATCATTAGTAAGTCCTCATAAAATTCTATGGTATTATTATCTACTTTTACCAATGAGAATCAGAGAAGTAAGGAACTTGACTTAAAGTAACCTGCTGGTCATGTGTACAGCCTAGGCTAACACCTTGGGCCTGACTCCACAGTACAGGTATTAACTGTAACCCACATTTACATACTGGGCCACAAAAACAAGGCAAGGGCATAGCCCAACTATGTTTTTATTTTATTTTTTAAAATTCTCTTCTGAAATTTGGAGCATAGCCCTTTTAAATCTCTATTAGAATTCCTTTGTTTCTTCAGCTTTCTCCAAGTCTCTTGGTGTTAATTTCCGGTTTGTTCTTCCAATTGAATGAGCATTAGATACCTGAAGGTTGGGATTTAGAGTTATACCTAGAACTTGACCCTTCTCAGATTCAGGATCATTATTAGAATGAGCCAGATTCTTTCAAACCTAATCAAAGAGCTTTCATTTTTTGTGATTTAAATGTGTAGTTATTGTTGCTATTCCTTGCATCTGTATTTGTAGAACAAACAGAAGGTTTCAGACTACTCTATCTAGAGATGTCATCTGCTAGGCAAACTATTGAACAAAAAAAATTTTACTTTTAGGTAACTCTACTACTTTGAAATGTAAATGAGTTTTAGGATGGCTGTTTGCTTCTTTTATGATGAATCTTCTGCTCTACTGTACTTGGGGAAAATTTTTCTCTGGAAAATTTTTATTCTTACATTCTTGTATTCTTTAAGTGTCTTATAAGTTTTTTTTTTTTTTTTGCTGTTACTCATTTGCTTTCAGCCAATCTATGTAACCATTACTGATGCATCCCCTTTTGGTAAATTCTGTTCTGAACTGAATGAAAATAAAAAGCAAATATAAACCCCCTTAGTTTTCAGGGTTTCATTATGTATCGAGATCTAAAGATACAGATGGCAAAAGTCAGAGTTTGGCTTGTTTAGTTATGTGTTTAGAAAGTCTTTAGGGAACACTTGTTGGCTTAAAAAATACTTGAAAGTTTAGCCATTTAGAGTAGGCTATTTGGTATTTCAAATGATAACACTTAAATGAAATTGCATTACTCACACAGACATTACAGTAAGCATTTGGTCTTTTTCTCATTCTTCAGCTCAAATTGATCCTCTCCATTGGTTGGATTTTATGTACTGCATTATTCAAAGGGACACACAAACACTAAATATACATTGCCTAACATGCTTCAGCTTTAGGTAATTTCTTTAAAAAATTATAAATTAACAAAACAAATTCCTTTACGCACTCTGCCTACCCATTTATGAAAGAAACTGGAAAAAATTGAAAGGTTCTGAATTCTTATACAATTGTAAATGTAGAAAACATATGATCCTATATTTTCTGTGACTGGCTTATCTCACTTAACAAATGTTCTCCAGGTCCATCCATTTTCCTGCAAATGACATAATTTTGTTCTTCTTTATTGCTGAGAATTTTATCCTGTGTATTTCCCATAATTTTGAAATCCATTCATCAGTTGATGGAAACCTAAGTTGGTTCCATAATTTGGCTGTTTTGACTTGTCTGCTATAAACATGGATATGCATAAATTACTCTAATATTCTGATTTCAGTCCCTTTGGAAAGATACCTAGGAAGGGTATAGCTGGATCATATGGTAGATCCATTCCCAATTTTCTAAGGAATCCCCACACTGATCTCCAGAGCGGTTGTACTAATTTGCAATCCCACCAACAGTGTAGAAGAGTTCCTATTTCCCCACATCCTCTCCAGCATTTATTATTGTTTGACTTCTTGATGATTGCCATTCTGATTGGGGTTAGATGGAATCTCAGTGTAGTTTTGATTTGCATCTCCCTGATTACTAATGATGTTGAACACCTTTTCGTGTATTTATTGGCCATTTGTATTTATTCTTTTTTAAAAATATATTCATTTATTGGTGCATTGCAGTTATACACTTTGATAAGTGTCAGGGTATCAGAAACATGCACGCACACATTGCTCATTTAGCCCTCCCTCAAATCCCACCCTATTCCCTCCCCCTTCCCTCCTTTTGGTGCTCAGCATAGTGATTGACTCTGCTAAATTTATGTATATATATTGTGTGCATTAGTGGGTTTCCCTTTTCCCCCCTCCCATCTTGCTCATCTAAAGTTAAGTCCCCTTTTTGCTCATCCAAAGTTTTCTCCTTTGTCTGGAGTTCCTTCTAAGTCCCATTCTCACTAGCTTCCACATATTAAGGAGAACATCCAACTTTTCATTCTTGGGACTGACTAATCTCACTTAGCATAATGTTCTCCAGTTCCCTCCATTTCCCTGTAAATGATGTAATTTTGTTCTTCTTTATGGCTGCCTAAAATTCCATTGTGTACATATCCCATAGTTTCCTAATCCATTCATCAGTTGATGGGCGTCTTGGCTGGTTCCAAAGTTTGGCAATTGTGAATTGTGCAGCTATAAAAATAGATACACATGCATTAGTCTGGTAGTTTGGATTCAGTTCTTTTGGGTAGATGCCTAGAAGTGGTATTTCTGGGTCATATGGTAGGTTCATTCCCATTCTTCTGAGGATCCTCCACACTGTTTTCCAAAGTGGTTGCACTAATTTGCAATCCCAGCAACAGTGTATTAGAGTTCCTACTTCTCTACATCATCACCAGCATTTGTTGTTGTGTTTTTAATGATTGCCATTCTAATTGGGGTTAGGTGAAATCTCAGGGTAGTTTTGATTTGCATATCTCTGATTGCTAATGATATTGAACATTTTTTATACATTTATTGGCCATTTGTATTTCTTCTTATGTGAAGTGACTATTTAGTTCACTTGCCCAGTTTTTGATTGGATTATTTGTTTTTTTTTTAGTGGTGTTTTTTTAAGTTCTCTATATATTCTAGATATTAGTCCTCTATCACAGGAGTAGCTGGCAAAAATCATCTCCCATTCTGTCAGCTCTGTGTTGAGGTTCTTGATTGTTTCCTTTGCTGCACAAAAGCTCTTCAGTTTAATGCAATACCACATATTGATCCTCATTTTAATTTCCTGTGCCTTTGGGGTCTTGTTGACGAAGTCTTTACCTGTGCCAATGTGTTGAAGTGTTGGACCTATGCCCTCTTCAAGTAGCTGCAAGATTTCTGGTGTGATTTCTAGGTCTTTGATCCATCTTGAATTGACTCTTGTACTAGGTGAGAAAGTGGGGTTTATTTCTATTTTTCTGCATATGGTTAGCCAGTTTTGCCAGCACCATTTGTTGAAGAGGCTATCTTTTTTCCAGTGGATGTTTTGAGCCCCTTTATCAAAAATCAATTGACTGTAGGTGTGTGGATTTGTTTCAGAGTCTTCTATTCTGCTCCATTGTTCTATGTGTCTGATTTTGTGCCAATACCATGCTGTTTTTATTACTATGGCTTTGTAGTATAGTTTGAAGTCAGGTATTGTGATGCCTCCTGCATGGTTCTTGTTGCTGAGAACTAATTTGGCTATTCTGGGTTTTTTTGTTGTTCCAAATGAATTTAAGGACAGATTTTTTTATGTCAGTGAAGAATGACTTTGGTAATTTAATGGGTATTGCATTGAATCTGTAGATCACTTTTGGAAGAATGGCCGTTTTGATGATATTTGCTCTGCCAACCCAAGAGCATGGGAGATATTTCCATCTTCTAAGATCTTCTTCAATTTCTTTTTTCAATGTCTTAAAATTTTCCTTGTAGAGGTCTTTTACCTCTTTGGTTAGGTTTATTCCCAAGTATTTTATTGTTTTGGGGGATATCATGAGTGGAAATATCTTCTGGATTTCTTTTTCAGTGGATTTATGGTTGGCATACAGAAAAGCTTCTGATTTTTTAAGATTGATTTTGTATACAGACACTTTAACGAATTTGTTGATCAAGTTCTATAAGCCTTTTGGTGAGTTTGCTGGATCTTCTAAGTATAATATCATGTCATTTGCAAATAGAGACTTTCAGTTCCTCTTTTCCTATTTGTGTTCCTTTTATTTCCTTCTCTTGCCTTATTGCTCTGGCTAGAGTCTCAAGTACTATATTGAGAAGGAGTGGTGACAGCGGACATCCTTGTCTTGTTCCTGTTTTTAAAGGGAACTCTCGAAGTTTTTCCCCATGCAGTATGATGTTGGCTGTGGGCTTATTGTATATTGCCTTTATGATGTTGAGGTATGGTCCTTCTATTCCGATTCTCTGCAGAATTCTTATCATGAATGACTGTTGGATTTTGTCAAATGCTCTTTCAGCATCTATTGAAGTAATCATGTGATTTTTGTCTTTAGTACTGTTTATGTGGTGGATTACATGGATTGTTTTGCATATGTTAAACCAGCCTTGCATCCCTGGGATGAACCCCACTTGGTCATGATGTATGATTTTCGTGATGTGGTTTTGAATGCACATTGCTAGTATTTTGTTTAGAACTTTTGTGTAGAACGTCTAAGTTCATTAGCAATATAGGTCTGTAGTTTTCTTTTCTTTAGCTGTCTTTATTTGGTTTTGGTATCAATGTGATGTTGGCTTCCTAGAATGTATTTGGGAGAAACCCGTTTCTTTCTATTTCACCGAATAGATTGAGGAGTATTGGGATTAGTTCTTCTATAAAGGTTTTATCAAATTCACCTGGGAAACCATCTGGACCTGGGCTTTTCTTTGATGGTAGGCTCTTTATTGTTGCTTCAATCTCTTTGATTGCTATTGGTCGATTTAAAATTTCTATATCTTCTTGATTCAACTTAGGAAGGTTGTACATGTCTAGAAATTTGTCAGTTTCTTCTGGGTTTTCCATTTTATTGGAGTATAGTTTTTCAAAGTAGTTTCTGATAATCCTCTGGATTTCCGTGCTGTCGGTGGTAATATTACCTTTTTCATCTCTTATTTTAGTAATTGGGTTGATTCTTTCTTTTGGTTAGTTTGGCTAGTGGTTTATCTATCTTGTTTATTTTTTCAAGGAACCAGCTTTTGGTTTTGTTGATTTTTTGTATTTTTTTATTCTTTACTTCATTGATTTCTGCTCTGATTTTAATAATTTCCTGTCTTTTACTGGCTTTGGGGTTAGACTGTTCCTGTTTTTCAAGGGCTTTGAGGTGTGTCATTAGGTTATTTATTTGGTGATTTTCTCTTCTTCTTATGTGGGCACTCAGTGCTATGAATTTTCCTCTTCATACTGCCTTCAGAGTGTCCCAGAGATTTTGATATGTTGTGTCTCTATTTTCGTTTGTTTCTAGGAATTTCTTAATTTCTCCCCTTATTTCTTCTCTGATTCATTCCTAATTCAGCAGTGTGGTGTTCAGTCTCCACATGTTTATGAGGTTTCTCTGGGTCTTCCTATAGTTGATTTCTAGTTTTATTCCATTATGGTCTGAAAAGACGCAGGGGATTATGTCACATCTTTTGAACTTGCTAGTACTCACTTTGTGGCCTAGGATGTTTTAGAGAAGGTTCCATGAGCAGCTGAAAAAAATGTGAATTCAGCTGTAGTTGGGTGGAATATTCTGTATGTGTCTACTAGGTCCATTTGGTTTATGGTGTTCCTTAGGTCTGAGGCATTTTTACTGACTTTTTGTCTTGAAGATCAATCTAGTGGTGTGAGAGGGGTGTTGAAGTCTCCCAATATTATTGTATTGGGATCTATGTGTGATTTAATGTCACAAGAGTTTCTTTTATGACAGTGGTTGGACTTATGGTTGGGGCATAAATGTTGACTATTGTTATATCCTCTTACTGGATTGTTCCTTTTTTGTTTTTTTTTTTGCGGTACCAGGGATTGAACCCAGGGCATTCTACCTCCGCGGTACACCCTCGGCCCTATTTTTTTTTTCAATACTTTATTTTTGAAACCGGGTCTCATGAAGTTGCAGAGGGCCTCACCAAGTAGTGAGAGAGAGAGAGAAAGTAAGTAGAGAGAGAGAGAGAAAGCTGAGGCTGGCTGCGAACCCGGATCCTCCGTTCTCTGCCTCCCAAATTACTGGGATTACAAGCATGCGCCACCACGCCTGGCTGGATTGTTCCTTTTACCAGTAAGAAATGACCTTCTTTGTCTCTTCTGATATGTTTAGGTTTGAAGTCTAATTTGTCTGATATCATAATTGCTACTCCTGCTTGTTTTCAAGTTCCGTTAGCATGGATTACCTTGCTCCATCCCTTCACCTTTAGTTTGTGCATATCTTTACTTGTAAGGTGTGTTTCTTGCAGGCAGCATATAGATGGATTGTGATTTTTAATCCATTTTGCCACCTTATGTCTTTTGATTGGGGAGTTAAGGCCATTTATATTCAGCGTGATTATTGAGAGATGGGTTTTAATTCCTAACATTTTGAGTTTTAATTTCTGTTTGAGGTCGTGTTTGTTCTTTGCCAAGTTGTTTGTTGGAAGTCACTGTTTCTCTGGTTCTGGCGTTTCCTTATTATTTCTTCCTTTTAATTAATCTCGTTGAGTATTTTCTCTAGTGCTCGTTTGGAAGACATAAATTCTTCCAGCTTCTCTTTGTCATGGAAGGTTTTTATTTCCCCATCAAATTTGATAGATATCTTTGCTGGGTAGATAAGTCTTGGCTGGGAGTTGTTTTCTTCCCGAGTGTGGATTATGTCACTCCAAGTCCTCCTGGCTTTAATGACTTGGTTTGGAAAGTTGGGAGTGATTCTTACTGGTTTGCCTCTAAATGTTACTTGGTCTTTTACTCTCGCTGCCTTTAAGATTTTGTCCTTGGCCTCTACATTGGTCAATTTGATTATTATGTGGTGTGGTGAACATCTTCTCTGATATTGTCTATTGTTTCCTGTATGTTTCCTGTATCTGTGTGTCGACCTCTATGTTTGGAAAATGTTCTTGTATTACTTCCGTGAATAGATTATTGATTCCTTTTGTTTAAGCTTCTATTCCCTCTTCTATGCCTATTATTGTTAGGTTTTTTCTTTTAAGTCTGGCTGAAATCTCTTCAATGTCCAATTCGTGCTGTTGAATTGTTTTATCTAATTTATATACTATGTGTTCATTTTTGGAGAGGTCATCTTCTAAGAGTGAGATTCTGTTTTCCATGTGGGGTAGCTTATTGTTGATGTTCTGTATTGATGCCTTCATTTCAATTATTGCATCCTTTACTTCCTTCAAAGCTTCTTTTTGATTCCTGTTCAGGGTGTCAGATTCTTTGTTTATTTGATCCTTCATTTCTTTCACGCTCTCTCTGAATTCTTTTTGGAAATCCTGTATCATTTCTACTATTAAAGTACTGAATTGTCCTTCTGGCAATCTTTGCACTTCTGTGTTGGCGGGTTCTGTTGTTGTGGGGTTGTGGGAGCTCATTGTTTCTTTTTTTTTTTTTTTTGAGGTACCGGGGATTGAACC